>WEIT01011355.1:54284-102394 GCA_013389985.1 Dryoscopus gambensis
CCCGCGCAGGAGCCGCGCAGCTGCCCCGTGCCGCCGGCCGTGCCTGCGTTCCCAGCGACACGCACCCCTGGGACCGCTGGGAACTGCGCAGTTTGTCTTTTCTCTCCAGTTATTATTAATTGGCTTCGATTCTGCCGCCGAACATGGTCCCAGGCGGCAGTCAGCCCCTCAGGCATCACCGCTACGTGCCCTGACTTCAGGCAAAACTTGAAAAACCTGCCCCTCCGTGAGCAGAGGGGTGACAGTGCCCAAAATTAAGGTGAACCAAGAACTTGATGGGCCAGATTGCTGCCGCTCATCTTGTTTAGAAAATAATTTATATAGAATTTAATAGAAACTACGGTCTCAAGAGGGAGATTTGTGTTGACAACACACCGGCTGTCGTGGAGCAAAGGTACGGAAGTGGCTTTGTCCTGAATTACTACGAGTGAATGAATCAGAAAGCAGTGAAACAGAGTGGCTTCCATGAGGTATTAATTAACTTGTCAAAAGAGCCACCAGAAAAAGCTCACAGTTTACTCAAGTGCATAATCAGAAAAACCACAGCATCAGTCCCAGCGGCAAAGACAACAGCTTTTCAGATAAAGAGCAGAGGAGGCCAGCAGCCTGATGAAGGTACTTTGTCACCATGCAGCTGGTTTAAAGTTCCAAGAGGTTTTTGACCCGTTTTGGTGGGACTTAAATGCTTTGGGAATGCCCTGTCCACGGCTTTAAAAGCTACAGAGAACTTTGCACCTTCAGACCCAGACAGGAATGATTCACAGGGATCCCCTGACACATCTTTGTTCCCAGAGTTCCGACTTTGCTGTTGTGTTTTGATGGTTTGATTTCACCCATTTCCTCTCATTTCCAACTGTCACCCTCAGACGAGCGAGTTCAGTGTTGGGGGCACTGTGACAAACCTAATTTATTTTTCAAGCAAAAGAATCATCCGAAAGCATCCAAAAAGTATTTAGAAATGCTGCATAACATACCAGAGGGGAAAGGATGAGGGAGGATAAGCAGGGCCTCCCTTCCCCTTCTTTCCCAAGAGCAGTTGAGATAAATTTCTTTTCGTGAAAGCATCAGCTTGTTCAGGACAGGTTTTAAAAACAAGGAATCGACATAAGATACAAGCAATTAAATCATAATTGAAAGGAGCACACATTCTATCTGCTAATGCACTGGTTGTACCTTTATTGTTTCACCTCGTTCACTAACAATTCAGTGGTGCAAGGTTACCATACACAGTTAGATATCTGCATTGCACACCTAAGGCTATACAGCAAATGGATCCGAATTAGTACAAATACATGAACTATATTTACATTTTATATACTCAAGCTCCAAATATCGGATATATTTACAAAATAAAATAAGAAAATGAAAACCTGAAATTAATGTACAGTGTTGCTGATACACTCCTTCGCTGGGATGAAATCAGTTTGCAAAGAGATTTGTTCAAGAAGGCCACTTATACAGCATATACCTTGTATATCTTGTGTACAGAGAGATTAACAGGGACATGGGGACCGCAGTTCCAAGGGATGTATTTCAGTGAACAGCATGTCTAATGTCCAAATTTGGGAGCCAAAACCAACTGCACATGAAGTATGAACAAGCAGAGTGGAAAATTAAGACCTGATCCTGGGAAGTGCTGATCATTCAGGACTCCCTCTGCTTCCACTCCCTGGTTTCCAGGCAAGCAAGAGGTAACTCAGCACTGCTCAGGGGCAGCCCATTCACTTGGCAACATTAAGAATTGAAGACTTAGGAGCTCCACCCCAGTTTTCTGAATACACAGCTGATCCTAGCAGTTTAAATCCTGTTCCCAATAACATTGGACACAACCATCTGGTTAGTGTTGGACTAGTTTTGATTTCAAATACACAGAACACATAAATGGCCTTCTGAACAAAAAAGTCAGTCCTGTTCTTGCACAGCTGATGTTTTTAAACAAGGAAGCACGAAGTTAATACATCCTGCTACAGACACTACAGCCAGACCACAGACTGGGGTTAGTAACTACAGCAGAGAGATGCAACGCACACGTCAGACCCACTGGAAGGGACACTCAGCCAACCCTTCCCGAGCAGCAGCAGATCCTTCCTCCTCCCAGCAGCAGGTCAACAGCTGCATCTTCAGCAAAAACACCCACCGCAGCACCAACGACCACGAACCCAGGTGTGCAGGAGTACCAGGCAGACGCTTGTGCACAGGCAGTTATTAGTGGCTGCTTAGTACCAGCGGGTGTTAGACCGAAGCTAATCCTCTTTATCTAATGTGCAATTAATTACAGATGTATAAATATACATTACATAAAATTAAATCCCTGTAAATTAGATAACAAGCAGCAAAAAGTAAAGTCTTTGCTTTGAAATACCTTGCTGATAAGTAATAAGGACTATTAGACATTGACCAAAAAAATCTTTTCTCAGCAGTCTAGAAATCACACTCTCTGGAAATAGTACTCCCTTTCTCTTCTGCATTCCCAGAATACAGGGATCTTCTTTAAAAAGGTACTTAAAGTGCATTTCTAAAATACAGTGTAGGAAGTTTAGCTTAGTTTTAAAATACCCAGGAAGATCCAACATGATTTTCAATGGACAAAAAGGATAGTTTTCTCCTTCCTTTTGGCGAGGAACATAAAAGCCCAAATACAGCACAGTTTGACACTCGTTCTCCCCAAGGAATGCCCACCAAGCTCCCTCCTAGTGTGTGTCCCCATGGGCTGGCAGGCCCACAGCACAATGCCTTGTCTCCAGAGGCTGAGTCCCAAGAGCTGTCTGACTCTGGGACTCCACACACACACAGCAGGTAACCAAGAGTGGGCTTTGGAGTGTCAGGAGAAGGCAACTGAGCATATTTTTCCTTTCTCATTCTGTTTCCAAAAAGAAATTTCTAACATGTTGGGCTAAGCTTGGAAGTGAATGGAAATTCACTTTTTTGTTTGTTTATTTGTTTGGTTTGTTATCTCTTTAAAGAAAACTTGGATTGCTTTCAGTCCAGTTTTAAGTAGGGAGATCCAAATGTCTCAAAGCAGGATTCAGTAATTGCAGAAAAACTCTGTCTGCCTTCATGTCAGAAGAAATTGAAAACAATTGTTGAAAACAATAATGCCCATTTGAACTCCACACAACAAGGAACTAGTTTGTCACAGATTATGCAGCTTTAAGAGATGCTGATGCTTAAAAGCAGAGTTTTGCTCTTCTGATGATCTGTTATCCACTCAGACCTCAAGTCACCAGAAGCTCCTTGGAGCTTTTAGAAAGAAAGAGTAATATTTGTGCAACACAACTGTAACACTTCGAGCTCTGTATAAAATAGGCATCTGTCTCTTCCTGCTTTTAAAGGAAGAACCCCTAATCATGATTCTGTGCAATGCCTATATCCACTTGGTTCATTCTCCGGCTTATCCAAAGCAAAGACTTAGAAAACTAGTTTTCTTCTAGTTAAAAGAAAGAAACAGATAAAAGTTAAAATGCTCTCAGTGTGTCACAACCTACAACCACCTCAATCACTCTGCCTCCTCAAACAGGTTCCACTGTCATTGGAAACAGTGGTGATGGCAGCAATAACTTAATGCTTAGAATTAACCTAATTCTTGAGATCAGCTTAGCTGCAGTGTGAGGAGCCCTCCTGCAGGACAAGCAGTTTTATCCACACACTGGAAGTGCTTTATCACCGTTGCATAACAAAAGACTATCATCACTGTATTAAGAGTCACACACAGTTAAACAAGACAAAAACAGAAGGAAAAAGAAAAAAAAACAAAAAAACCCATCCCTATCATGTTCCCAGGTCCCCAAGATGCTCCCTCACTCTGGCTTCCAGTTTTGAAATAAATCTGAGGACCACAGAGGCAGCATGAGCATATGATTTAGCTTGACAACTACCTCGAGATATGTAAAAATATGTCCTAGCAAGTGTCAGACTCCATCTCCCTGCTCCTTTGCCTGCCATGCTGTTAGGAGGTCTCATTATGCATTGCACTTTACCGAACAATGAAAACCCCATAAAGCAAAAATCTTTCTCAGCAGATTCCAGTCCCACGTACACTTGGCCACAGAACTCCCAGAGCATGGCATGACTGGCTGATGCGTGACCTGAATCCAAATGACCTTCTTGAGCTGGACTGTGCCCAATGTGCCTACTGCAAGAGTGGAGCAAACCGTCTTACCTCTCCCTTGAGAGGCTGGACCCTCCAGATGAAATCCCTTTACATCCCCAGCATCACAGCCAGCCCTGTCGGCGCCCGAGGTACAGCAAGAAAGGATGACACAGCAGGAACACAGTAAAGGACACACACACATCCCCAACCTCCCTGAACACCTGACTGAGAGACAGGAGTTCACGTCCCCAAAAAGGAAATTCATTCTGCTTTTCTTTCTTGGGGCAAGGACCAAAGCTTTGGCCACAAGGAGAACTTACACTGTAGGTCAAGAACTGACACCACCCAGCTGATGTCCAAGAAGCCAATTATGGACATTCCACTGACCAGGATCAGACTCCACTTGCTCTATTCCCCAGGATGGATTAACTCTGAATACAGTGAGGTTTAGCTGGTGAAAATTGTAGCAGGGATATTAGGAGACACTCAGCAGTTATTTCAAAAGGAACTGAAAGTGTCCTGCAGCTCCCTGGAGAACAACGCAAGTGCTGGGTCTAGGAAGTGTTCCACAGACCTCGGATGCTCCCCTGGACAGGTGGGGTGACACGGGAGCATGACAGGTAAGGGATGCACAAAAAGGCCCTTCAGAACGATGCCGCAGAGCTGCCAGACTGACACAGCCATGGGAACCCTAAACCTCTTCCCAGAGAGGTGAGAACTGTTCCCGCAGAACTTGGAAGTCAGGACTAAAAGCAGGAAGAGGAAATCTGCCCTCCTTGGTGATCCAGGGACCAAGTGCACTTTCATTTCCATTTAACACTCTTCATCTGTCAAATATGAGGCTTGAGCATCTGAAATTTTGGGGATTTTATCTAATATTTCAGTCTGTGGTCTATTTTCCCTCATATCAGCACAGTCTGCTCAGCTCAGTTCAGAGGCTGAGGAGTGTTGATGGAAACTCTTCTGGGAAAGAGTTAAAGCCAAGCACTGCCCACCTGCAACCCCCCACAGCAGGAGTTTAAAGGCAGATTGTTCTAGCCAGCCCCTCCTGGCTTGTTCCCTATCTTTTTCCAGCTCACGCCTTTGCCTGCTGGACCCCGGAACCTCAGAAACTTGCACAAAGTCCAAAATCCAGTCTGCCCAGATAGATATGTCCAATATCAGCTTTCAACAGAGTTTAACTTAGAGGCTGGATCCAGAAAGCCTGAGGAGCTATTGCAGTTCCTGGCTGGGTAATGTCTCCATTAAGGAATTTATCTTTCCCTGGCATTGGAACTTTGCCCTGAGGGAACCAATGATCACTGCCAAGTCACAGACTGAATGAAAACCCTGTAGCAGTCTAGACAGACAACAGACAGGGGGACAGACACCAAAAGGTCAGTTGAAATGGGAAAACAATTGTTCTAAGAAAAAAAAATTTTTTTTTTTCTTTTTAGAGTCGTGCATAATCACTCGATTTTTTTGATTTTTTTTTTCTTTCTCTTTTTGTTTGGCCACATGCTACTAGTACAATTCTGGTACAGGTGAAAAGAAACAAGGTAGGGTTAGAATACCTAGAAAATGTGCTGAAGGAGTGGGAAAGGTGGGGGATGTTAAGCCACAGGATTACATACAAGAGAAACCGTCAAGAATCACAAAGAGAAAATGAGAGGTAACACTATCTATCGGGAGGTGAGTTGGGAGAATAGATGAGAACATTACATGGACTCAGTACTTCATCTGGCCCGTGCGTCTTCGAGCCAGTTTTGACCTGTACAAAAAAAAAAGTGAAAAAGTAGTTGGTGAATTCTGAAAGTTTCTTTTTCTCCTCCCTCCCCACAGTTTGTCCACCTTTTTTTTTTTTTTTTAATCATTTGGTACAGTCCCAGTTTACTCCATATGTTAAGAAAGTAAAATGTAGGCAGGGGCTGTCTGTGATAATGGAAAGGCTGCCAGAGAAGTTATAAAAAGGGAATGTAATTTCTGCTTTAGCTCATAATCAAGAACCTAAAAAGACAGTCCAGCACAGAGGAAGTAAGAAACTTTATAAATTTGTAAAATGGAAATACAAGGAAAGCATTTTGTGGCTTCCAAATGTAGCATCCCACACATGTTCAAACTGGACATGGCTCTCCAGAACATCGCAAACCAAAACAACAGCCCCTGCAGCTCCTGAAATACAGGCCTGGTTTGTTTTCTGATTCTTTTGGGGTTTTTTTTGCCTACCCTCCTTCCTCCTCCAGTTCCCACATCTTGTCAAATTCCTCAGAACAAGATTAAAATCTGTAACCAACCATCTGCCTCCTGGTTTGACCATCTCCCTTTGCAGCCCTGACCACGCAGGAGCTGCCTCTCACCGAATTGTGCCAGCAAGGAGAGGATTGAAGGCATATAACCAGTCATTCATGTCCTTGTCGTTGATGGCCTGCAGCAGGACTCCACGGTGCTTTGTGCACACACCAAACGTGTTGGGTGTCTGGAACATAAAGGACAATTTAAAATACAAAGTCTGCAGGCACAGAAGCTGATGCATATTTCTTCTCTGAGACTCTGCTCCATCATATCCCTAAAACCCACAAGACCTAAGGTCTTTCATTTATGTTTCACGGGTGATTTCCAGGACATTATTAGTCAAGATCTTCTAAAAATATAGTTTTAACTCCTGAGTGTGGGCTTTAAGAGCTGCTGAGATGGACCAGTAAGGTTCATTTGATTCCTTGCACGATGTTTGTGTGTGTTGTTTTGTGGGGTTTTGTTTTTAAAACAAAGAAAACACACAAGCCCAAAAAACATACAAAGGAAGCTGCAAAAATCTGGCATGCAGGGTGATGGTACCAACACGTGCTCCTAAAAGCCAATCTGATGAGTGACAGCAGTCAGAGTCGCTGTCTGCTACAACTGTGTCCAAAACCATAAGAAACCCTGAACAAACTGGGAACTTTGTGGGCAGGATCCTCAAAGTCTCCAAGACTCAGATCCATTTTCCTCAGACCAGAGATGACACACCTGATGGTATGGATGCACTGCGACTTGGAATGTTCTTGCTTTATGGATAAATAAACAACAGCTCTCAGACTGACCTTTACCATTGCCTGTTGATCCTCACTGTATTCCACCTGAGCTGTGGATAAGTTTATGACTCCTCTTTCTACAGGATCTTTGTCACTGTTGTAAATAAAAACATAGGGACGGCGAACCACCACAAAGTGCTTGGCCCAGGAGCTGGAGAGTGGCTCCTTGAAGTGGAGGTATCCTTTCTTTGACACCACAGAGCTGGAAAAAAAACCTCCATATTAAAACAGAAATCTATTTTCCCCTGAGTATCCCAGTTAACTGCAAAACACTGTATAAGACACTTGGTCCTTAATATGTTTTGTCTGCAACAGTATTCTGAAAAAGTTCTTCTAAAACAAGCTGAATTGTGTTTTCAACAACTATGGGAAGGTCTGATAGAAAGAAGGTCCCCAGAGATCTCTGCTCCAGCAAACTTCAGCCACAGTTTGATGATAACAAACACCATATTTGAGTCACTGGAAATCCTGTTCATTAAGTACATGCAGGGAATGAACGCTGCAAAGGTCAAATATCAACACAACCTTCCCCAATCCATCATAGAGGACTCTGCAGCTCTGCTATCCCCTGTTAATCTTCCCTCCTCAAATGGGGCACAGAACCTACAAATGTCAGAAAGCCCTTGGGACAGCTCTCGGGAAGCCACGACCACACAAAAATAAAAAACTTACCCTGGTCTGATTTCCTCAATATCAGGAACGAGGTTTAGGAACTCGTTCTTTCCAGCTCTGGCAAGATAGGAAGTTTCTATTGCAGGAATTATCTGGAACTGTTCCACCTCATGACAGGGACTGGAGGCACGAGAATTTGCTTCTGGTGTCCTTTAAAAAAAGTAGAGGAAAAAAAGTAAGTTGCAACAAAGCAAGTGAATGTGACAGTGGAATTTAAACTGCATCTACAGTTTAAATCTACTTGAAGTTTAAATCTACAGTTTACATCTACTTGAAGTTCCATTTTCCAGCCCAAATTCATTGTATGACGTTGGGATCCTTTTGTACAATATTAAATAGCATTTTCCCTTGATATCTGTGGAATAAATCTTCTAATAAGTGCTAGTAAGTTGTTTCCCTGCTACTTTTACCTCGTTTCTCCTGCTAAACATAATTACAAGGCAGACATACTTCCTACTAGTGTTTGATGTAAAATGTACTACTTCCTCAGCACTCCTCCCCTCTGGGATGCCAAACTGAGAAGGTACAAATTATGTCTTTCACTAGTTATTCCCAATTTCATCAAAAATATCTTGTATAGACACAGCTGAGCAAGATATACAGAGATTAATGGCCAAACTGGTTTATTCTGGGTTGTTATTAGTAGACCTGTTCAACAGACCTCTGAAAAAACTTGTGGACTCTGCACACTGCAGATGCACAGGTCACTGGAATGACAAGCATCTCACTGTTCCCCCAACACAAAGGGAAAAAAAAAACTTCAAAAGAACAAAATGGGAAGAAAGAATTGTGTAGAGTGACTGGAGAAGTAAGGCAAGGGGGGTGTACAGAGAAATTATCTGAAAGTAGGGAAAAGGAAGAAAAGAGGAAAGAGGAAAAAAAATCAGAAAACCGCAGAGATCTGTGAAGCACTGAAAAGTGATGTTTTCCTTTAAATACGTTACACTTACTTCTGATCAACTGAATTGCACCTGGAATCCACCAAAGAAGGGCAGGTAGATGAAGGGGTGAGGGTTGCACTGCTGAAACTGGACACGGATGGGTCCCGCCCAATTGGAGAAATATCTGAGAGCTGCAAGCACAAACACAGGGAAAGCATTACAGGGGTTGGTTTGCAGTTGATGTTCACTCCTGGCTGAACATGGCTTTCAGCAGGGAAGGCTCAGATAACAGAAAGGCATTTCCATCAGCCATTCCCCCACTCAGCAGGCAAATTTGTCCACAAACCACCACAAACCCTTCTGGGGGTAGAAATACAGCAGCACTTATGCAGACACAGTTTGTTATTATCAATGTCTTACACTTCTGATTATTCACACTCTGACTTCCTCAATGGATACAACATCATCCAGTTTGAAACTTGGTATTCCCTTTGCCTACAGGCAGAATTTTTAAGAGTAGATTTACCCTTTTACATAGGGAAAGTGTATGTAGGGAAAGACAGTAAGAGTCTGCTAATGAACTGGAAAGTGTACTACAGTCCAAGTCCACACCATTTCCAATGCCTGCCATAGTCTTTGGAACCTGATGCTGAATAGCCAAATGCTTCCAATGGACTGAAAATAAAAAATAATAAAATTTAAATATAAAGTGGTTTATCTTTTCATAGTATCAGCAGATTCCATGACCCACAAACATACTGCTATTGTACTACAAATAGAGTGGATTGTATCACATTAAATATTTACCTTACAATCACTGATGCTGTTGTACACCTGGTTGAATTCCCGATTGAAGGTATGAGTAAGAAGCTGCAGACACTAAAGGGGCGGGTGAGGGGAAACAAATGAGACACAGAGGAGCATTTTATATTTAGATTTTCAGAGAAATTTGAACAGAAGAAGTGATTTTCCAAGACACACTTGGCAGCTCATGAAAGAAAAAACAAATTCTAAACTGCTGTGAAAAATCACAGAAGAAGAGGGGAATAATTGCTTCACTTGATAAAATTAGGAAATTTTTATGGAACCACTAACACAGGTGAATACAGCCACAGCCCAAACCTACCCATCAGCACTGGCTGGTGAGAGCGGCTTATCTCACTAACCAAGATGTTAAAATGAAACCCTCACAATACTGGATATTCACCAAGCTATCTGAGAAGCTCGTCATTGACCCATAATCCCCCCTGGCAGCCCAGCTGTCAGCAGGATGGCTGCCCCATGCCATACCTTGGTGGCCAGCTCCTTCTCCCGATCCACCAGGCTCTCGATGTCCGCAGAGTCGTAGCCGCTGCTCTCGCTGGGCGTCACTGCGCTCTCGAAGGTCGTGGTCGAAATCTGAGAGGAAATGCTGGTGGAGGTGCTGAGGGTTCCACTGCTCAGACTGGGAGACAACGAGTCACTCAGGGACTTGGGGATGCTGTCACCAAGCTTCTCACGAAGCAGAAGGAAATGGCGGGTTTTTTCCACCTAGTGAGGAAAGGAATCAGTATCGTCTGCTCCAGGAAGGTGCCTATTTTACAGATACTGAATTCTTAGGAATCCTTTACTATTCATACCAGTGATTTTCCCCAGGGAAGGGAGTTTACAATGGCACTGGAAATTGAATTTGCCTCTGTTGAATACACTGAGATCCTAAGCTGAAGACTCTACCCAGCAGCCAGCCACACACTTTGTATCTTCTCTGCGGGGAGAATTTATTTAAATCTTGACTTTGATCTCTTTACTCACCTCATGCAGCAGCTCCAGTTTCTCCAGTTCCCACTGATGCTCTAGAATGAGGCTGTCACCCCTGGGCCTCCAACCTGCCAGGTTCTCTTCTCCCCTCACATATGCCACAGAAGTATCCAGGACTTTCCTCCTCCTCCTCTGCATTCCTGAGCAGTAAAAAACAACACGAGATGTGTTAAAACCATAACCAGAGGGCTGTCACTAAGAAACAATCAGCAATTTGCAAAGAACCAGCACTTCTGCTGCTTGGCTGGAAATACACAACACAAGGATCTCATTAACTGCAAATACATAACCAAGGATATTTGATTTAGTCCAGATTTCTTACTTCATTCAGATATTTTCTATTGACCAAGATATAATGCAAACTCCTGTTCAGTCTAATTCAACACAAGAACTTCAGTTTCTACATCTTACAAGAAAAATACACAGATACGCCATGAACTACATTCCTTCAACGTGGTGAAGCTTGCATCAGAAATCAGCAACATCTTCAAAAGACAAGAAAAAGCTCTACTGCTGCAAAACCCAGTCTCAACGGTTAGTTATGAGCCATGGATTATGCCCCTAAGTCTAAGACTCAAGTACATGTGCTCAGTGTCCTGAGTTACCCGCGTCAGAAAACATTGAGTTTTCAGTGAGTTCTTGTTCACCAATGGTAAACACAGACCTGAATCTAAAGTAAAAGCCTGAGTAAGTATTCTATGGAACAGCAACATTCCATTGCTCCTATGAAACACAGAAACTGCTTCTGATCAGGACAGAAATGTTTACTCTGTTCTGCCTGAGAAATTTTCTGCAGTACTTCACATTTGTCACTGGAACACCCAGTCACTGCTTACCTGGACTTCCTGTGTCTGCCATTTTGCATAAACTCAGTTCATAGATCCCAGTTACTCGATTGCTGTTCACAGGAAAGCAGAAGAAACAAAAACACACTATTTATTATCTTCAGAAATAAAGTGCTTCAGCTTTAGCTCAGTGGTTCCCAAAGTAGAATTCTACGTATAGGTTTTAGTTAGAACTAGATCTCAATTCTACTGTTGCACAAAGCAGCCAGGACAGACTGCAAGATCCCCAAAAAATGGCATTTCCCCCATGTTCCCCCCCACCCTGCACTGGACTTGGAGAGCAGGTGCTGCAGTAAATTCCAGGTCAGGATCAAGGTCATCTATGTGCAAGCTTGAAAAAAGGATCCCTCTTCCCAACTGTCAGTCTGGAAAAGAGGTCAGTAAAGAGAGAAGTCATCAGAGTTTCACTAAAATAAATCAAGAAAGAATGTTCAAAACCAGACTGGAGAATCTGAGCAGGTAGAGTTTCAAGGAAAAAAATAAAGAAAACTAAACTACATCCTCTAAGAGAAAACACAAATACTGACAAAAAACATCAACACCAAAATCCTAACTGAACTTACGAGTCTGGAGATTTGGAGTAGCCGCTGCCAAAGAGGTTGCGCAGGGACCGTGGCGGGGAGATCTTGGCATCTCGGGAGTAAAACACCATACAAACGTCCTTTGTGATAACAGCCGGCTGGATGCAGTGGTCAAGCTAAGGGGAACAGCAGCAATGAATGAATCAATGGCTGCAGCCAACTGTGCCAAGTTACACTGCTGCCCTTAGTGAGACAGCTTTTGAAACTTGTTCTCGTTTGGGTCTTCGGTGAAGGGTTTTCATATGTGTATCTGTGAAAGAGAGTTGTCAAATTTCTTGATGCATCTGGTGAGTGAAATAATTTTACTACACAAAACAACAGTGTCTTGCACACAAAGCCAAGAGCTAAGCCACTGTTTTTAACACCAGTACTTACACAGCAATGTTCACTGATTTCAGTGTGTTTTCAGATACAAAGATAGATAAAACAAGGCACAGAAAGGTAAGATCAACAGTTTTCTTTTGTGTTGCAAGGCATTAATACCTTGACATCAAGATGTTAACTGTGAGTACATTTTTTCCACTCTGTTCTCAGAAAATGAATAAATACAAATCACTTTTGAATCTCTTTCTCTCGTGTACACTCTGTGTCCTGCCTCAAATAGTTTATAGCCAGAAGGAAGGGGCTGGTGTCTCACCTCCAGGTAAGCAGAAAGGGTCATGTAGATCTTCTCTCCATACGGTGTCACTCGATTGAGGAGGAGGGAGTTGTGCAAGGAACTATCCCAAACTGCCTCAAACCGGTAGAAAGTTCTGGAAAAAAGTACAGTAAAAGCTCAATAGTAAGAGTTCCTCTGCAGCCCTCTCGTCACTCAGTGTAAAGCATCTCCTCCCTGACATCATCCTCCAGTGACATGGATAACAAATACTTGAAGCAAAAACCTTCTCTTTATTTCCAAGATCATTTACTTCTACCTCAAACAGTGTGGCCTAAGAGACCACTGCCTGTTATGAAAAAGACTCATCTAAAAGAGAAAAGAGGGAATGCAGAAAACAAAAGCTGTCATAGCACAACAGGGAAGTCAGCACTAAACAACTGTTTCTAAACAGAGAAAATTAATTTCTATCTATTCAGCATTTCAGCCCAGCTGGACCTTAAAAGTGCATGGGAAGATTCTTTTTTATAAGCAACACTCATTCATATTTTAGGACTAACATATAGCAACAGAAGAGATCCCTCTAAGTATTAGTCCCATAAAACCAGCAGCTTCTGACAGCTAATCAGGACGATTCTTAGGTAGGGCTAAGTCCTATATTCAAGTATAAATATTTCTTTCTATGTCCTACTTGCTTCAAGTGAAAACTTGGAGATCTAACAGAAACTTCTGTAAGACATTTCTTCAGTTTGGTACAAGGAAAGAGGAGCTGAAAGCTCCCACAGGTCTACCCCAGCAGTCCAGAAGGTTCAAGCAAAAAGTGAGAGACAGCATCACACACAGCACAGCTAAATCAAGACATCAAAAGGCATCATTAGTCCCTCCCCTCTCTGGCAGGGCTTGGGGAAAGGAGCTTTCTCCTTTCTCACAGGCAGCGACTGATTGCAGGAAGGTCCCTTTGGAAAGAAGACCTATGCCCGTATTGAGGAACACCTTTCCACACTGCTAACAGAAACAGAAGGGATTAATTCTTCATCACCTCTATATCATTTCCCTCCCAAATCCTCTTGCTATTTTTTAATCACATTTTGAGTCCTAATGATATGGTACTAAAAGCAAGAAAGGGCTTCATGTATAATATTTTTTTTTAAGTAAGTTATATCTCTAAAGAGTTTCTGTACTAATTCCCAACTTGGAAAAACAGAAGATGAAACTAAAGACAAAGGACAAACAGCAGGGTGGGGGTAGAAGAAATAAAAAAATACAAAGCCAAACAAAAAGAAACATGAAACAGCCTAAAAGCAGACATGTCAGAAACAAAGAGTTCAATCTCAAATACAGCTCCCAAGAATCCCCTTTTCCTGATGCCAATTACACAATTCCAAGCTAATACATAAAGGCACCATGACCTGCAGTCAAGTGAGAACACTGCTAGATACTGTTTGCATTTAAAGAACCATATTTAGGAAACTACTTCTAAATATGTTATTTCTATTAAAAATACAAAGAAACATAATCTAAAGGCCAAGTAACTGGTAGCTTTAAAAACATTGTGAAGCACTGTAAAGCAATAATCCCCACTTGAGTTAGATTAGGCAAAGAGCACAGTTATCCTCTAAGCCTTTACACATCTGTGTTAAGTCCTTATGTTTTAAACTTTCATCATGACTTAGTTATGGCAGCAAGCAATTTTTTGCCTGCAAAACTTCCAGCAAATTCCAAATCTACTCTCAGGGTGGAAGGAAAAAGTAATAAAACCTGTTCACAGGCAGAAAAATCACTGTATGTAGCCCTAACATCAGCTCTGCACCATTTGCCAAACAAGATTTCTCCTCATGGAGAGAGAACACAGGTGTAAATGTTCCTCAGTGCAGAAATACTACCACCCTCTTCAGTAAAATGATGTTTGGACAAACACCAAGATGAAGTCAAGCATAGCTTTGCAGCAGTTATTTTAGTGGATCTTTTCTAGCCAGGAAGATAAATACAGCTTTGCCTGTCCAAACCAGAACTTGCTACAGTAGTTAACAGGGGGAGACAAAAACCAGAAGTGAGCAAACTCCTCTCAGCACAGCCAACAGCACATGGAGGAAAAGGGAGCATGGAGTACAGAAGAGACAGGTTAAATGTGTAGTTAAAACTGATTCTTAAGTGGATCTTACCATTAGTGAAAGGGGGTGAACTGGGAGCACTGAAAACTCTGCCTTCTCTTTTCCAGAGGCAGAGCACAGAAGGCAGGGTGCAAAGTGCCCCGGACTGGCAGCCACCATGCCTGGCTGTGATCCCACTGGGAAGGTGAAACAGGAATCCAGCCTGAGCAGCTACTGCATGTCTGGCTCCTCTGCCAGCTGGAAAACCAAGGAGTGGCAACCATATAGTTAAATTTCAGATGCAAATCCAGCCCCAGAACAAAGGCTGAATAGCAGTCACATGGCAGCCACTGCTACTTGACAAGTGCAACTCAAGTAACCTCATCATTCAGTCCTTGGCTTGGTACTTCAAACAAGCAGCATTACAGAGTCAGAGACAGTGAGAAATTCCAAATTTAGTTCTTTGCTACAGAACAAGGGAAGAAAATAGCAAGGACTAAAAAAAGGGTCTATATATGATGGCACATTAAAAGAATCAGAAAGACTGCACGAAGGAAATTCTCCCACTCTCGCACGTGAAGGAAAGCTCACCTTCAAAAGTCCCCCAGTGAACTGCACCTGAATAACCCTCTGACACAAAGAAAGAGGAAGACGAGGAGGAGGAAGATGAAGGGGAAGACTACTTCTGGAAGAGCTAAGAGGTGTGCTAACAATTCAGTAAAAGCTAAGAGGGAAGTGGCAGCAATACAAATGGGACATAAAGCATTCTATTTTCAAGAATCTTTATGTACAAAGGAAGCAAACAGAAAATACCTAGGCATATCCTTATCAAGAAAGAGCCTGTAAAAACATAGAAAGAGCTTCAGTTAGTGCAGCCAAAAGCAGAACAGAAAAGCAACAGCTGAGAGGAACAGAACAAGTGGACTTAAAAAAACAAAACAAAGTGAAAAACCCCACAGGAAGCAGCAAACAAGTCTGCAGACAATGAGCCAACATAAGTCATATCCCTTACCAGGGCCTCAATCCCATTCCACCATGCTGCCATGCACTCATCCCACAACTTAAACCTTGGCATTTTGGGACGAGATGGCCAACAGCTTCATCACACTCATCCTTCACCCAAGCTGCCCACCTTACAGGAAACTACAGAGATATAGAGGAATTTATTGAAACAGAACAGAAAGCACAGAGCTTTTCAACTGTAAATCCAATAGTATCAGATAGGAAACCAGCAACAGTCTCTCTGTTTTCCAGTTATATTGATCCATTAATTCAAACACACTAAAATACCTACTTCTCAATGGAAGATAGTAACTGCCAACCCCTCTGTCCCTGCCTGCCTTTACAGACACCAGGCAGCAGAGAGGCACCCCATAGGCAGGAGCAGCATCCCAAATCCACCTTTAATGCCACAGGTGTTTCAAAGTCCAGGCCTCCAACAGAGAGGGAAGAATTCCAGTGCTTGGAAGGATCCCGCCTCCAGCACTCAGCAGGTGCAGCAGAGATGGATTCAAACTTTCCTCCCCTCTGGAAACAGCCATTCAAAGCCCCATTCCAGGGATATTCCTGCTGTGCACCAGCTGAACAGAGGCAGGGAGCAGTCAAGTGACTGCTGTCAGAGCAGGGAGAGGCTGTGCCTGATGCCCACCTCTGCCTCTGCCTCGCTGCACTTGGTTGCAGACACTGAAGCAGAACAATGTGGAGTCTGAGCTTTACAGCAATGAGGGACACACAGAGCCACGAACCCCTCAGCCAGGGGCCCTGCTGCTGCCAGACTGCAGGCACATGGAACTGGACTCAACTTGTCATACATCTGTATTAATCCACAAATTATGAAGTTGAATTTACAAAGCGTGGCTCTGGCTTAAACCGTCACATGCTCGCTCCAGGAATAATATGCACACATCTATAAATACTTCTCCCAAAACTGTCCTTGTATTTCAATGCTGTATTCTAGCACCAAACCTTGATGTCAGTTTAAAAGCTTTGGGTTAAATCCTGAGACCCCTTTGAGCTGTTCCTTCCCATCCACCCTTTATGGACCATACATATGGAAAATAATTCAGATGCATCGTCAGCAAACCCTTCACATAGATCAACAGATTTCAGCATCAGCAAGAATTTACAGTGATGTTCATTCTCTACCTGTGTGCCTTGTGCCCATGGAATTCTACATTTAATAATTAGCCACGTTCCCAGCTTTCCAAAAATCCTGCCAATACATCAGAGGTCAAACAAATTTCAGATTCCTGCTGGAGTGCTCACTTCCTTCACTTACCTGTTGGAGCTGTGAGAGGACTTCAGGTATTTTGCAGAGATAATATTCAAAGACAGAATGGCATCCACAGCAGCTTCATCTACCTCTGCTTTATTTCTTATACGCCCTGAAAAGGGGAGGAGGAGCAATCAATTAAAATTCAAATTGCAACACAAAAGGAATTTGTTTTCCCAAGTATCATTTTGGACTACGTAATTAACAAGCAGCTGTAAGTGGAAGTTGCAAAACTGAAGTTTTTCCTCTGGATCTTTTTCAAAATCCTCCTCTCATAGGTGACGCTCATAAACATGACAGAATCTGATACAAAGAGGAATTACCAGTAATATTTTTTCTTCCTTACAGAGCAAGATGCAAAACCATTTACTCACCAACCACCAGCTCTCGCACATCTTTCCAGTGCAGCTCACTGCCCTTCTCATGGATAATGGTGACTGTGATTCTCCGCTGGATCCCCTGGTAGAGTTCAGAAACAAAACAGTGGTGAAGTATTCACACATCATCTATTTTGCACTTATACCGCAAAAGTGAAGTAAATAATATCATTGAAACTAGTCTGTAACTGAACAAGCACCTCTTTGTTTCAGGGCCCTAAAATTCACTTCAAAGGGATGTTATATTCTCATATGTAAAAGAAATGAAATGCTTCTCCCTCCTCACTCCACAAAGGCAGAGTAGGAAAAATATAATTTTAAACCTATAACCATATTTAACTAGGACTATCTTTATAATCTAGCTAAAGACAAAATATTATTAAGGATTATAAGAGGCATTTAAGATGCACTGAGATACGGTCACTTCATAGATTATGTGTCATAACCACAAGCAGTGAGAGAGAGCAAATGGAAGTTGAGTCCACATGATCCTTCAGTGTCCTTAGAGATGTCGGAGAACACTGAAGGCACAAATCTGGTCCCAAAGGTTCCTGCTTTTTAAAAGGCTTTCATCTGTCGTGAGTGGGATCCCACTGATAAGCAACAGGAGCAGCAATATCCTGGCAGCCAAGCAATCTCCTCGTAGCCCAAAGGCAACAGACTGAGCACAGACTGAGAGATGCCGACCCTAGCGCTGTCCCTGCACAGCTCCGTGGGAAAGGAGATGCAAACCCCAGTCAGCAGCACCCCCTCTCGCCCTGCAGAGATGACACTTGCTGTTCCACAGCTTTCATCAGTACCTGGTGAAGCAGAAAGGTCCCCTGGCAGGGCAGGCCCCCGGTGTGATCCACAATAGCAGGGATGTACCTGTGTGAGACAGCGAATCAACAGGCAGGAAAGATGTGCCAGCACAGCAGCTTCTGCTGCCAGCAGTTTCCTTGTAGCAGCTGAAGACATAAAAGTGTGTCCTCCCTACTCTCCCAACAGGCTCCTTCTGGCACTACAGGCTCAGTGAAACGTGGAAGTATCACACACTGTACTTACAGTACTAATGGAAAACTCTGTGGAACCCACTTCTCAATATAACCCCTAAAGACCTGTTTTTAGGGGAAAACCTTTGTAGCAGAGATGAACACAAAACAGGGTCTGCTATGTGACTTCTGGAGCATAAAGGCTCCAGTGTCCCACAGAATCCAAACTCATGGCCTACACAAGGGAAGCCTTCCCGGCGCCTGTTCAGCCGCTGGGCCTGGAATTTCACAGTGGAAAGACCCCTCCAAGTGTGAACAAATGTCATTCTATCACTTTGGTCCTTTCCAACAGGGACAGCTATTGCCAGCAGATTTGACATCCCATCACTACAAAACAGCCAGCCCCCACACATGACAACTGCTAACATCAACCTGGTCTGAACAGAACAAAGGGAAAAAAACCCCAAAAATCTCATAAACCACTGTTCTTGAAACACGTATTATTAATACAGGACTTACTCCCCTGTTGGCTCCAGTTCACTGATCTCAAACCACACAAGGAGGTCGTATTTGCTCACACTCTGGCCCAAACTGGGCTTGCTCATAGTATTCAGCTTTGTAGCTGGCACTTAAAGAAAAACAAGAAAGAAGAAAAAAAGAGTGGTTTACATAGACTGAACAAATAAAGCTTACTCAGGGCTCACAGGAACGTGCCATTTCAGAGGTTCTACATATTCTATGCACAGAGGCAGACCACAGCTTTTACCATGAAAATGATGTTGCTTACGGCAATCATTATTTCTCTAAGTGTTGTTTTTTAATCTAGGTTACTAGAATTAAAAAAAAAAAAAATTTTAAACGTTAAGTAATCAAACAAAAGGGCATCCAAAGAGCCTGGAAAAATACACAGTCCCTCTAGATCCACAGAGAAGATGTTTCCTCAAATATGCATCAGTTGCTTTATGGCTTAAGACTTTGTGATTTAGAATTGCTGAGGTCTGTTCATCTGCAGCATTACTCACCCATAAACTACATTTCACCTACCCCAGAGAAGAGGAAAAGAATAGAACTTAAAACTTCAATCTTCACTTCTTCATGTTACAAACTGCCAGACTCCTGCACCACTTGGTTAAGATATTGTATATTTTAAAAAGCAGAACAAGACTTATTCCAGAGCCTTAATCCTGCCAAAGTATGTTTCTGGGCTCCTTATCTCTTGGTATTAGTGATTATTACCAGCCAGATCCTCTCTAATTCCTTTCACACAAAAGTAGGGATAAACCATGTTAAAAAAAAAAGACAGAGCTTAAATTCTAGACATAACCTGATACTCCCTCACACATCATACCTTTTAGTTATCATTACATGCCTTCTCTTATCCGTTCACTCATTACATTTTTGTAAATGAGAACATTTTAAAAGCTTAGTTCTGTATACTGACTGGGATTTTGTAACTCTGCAACTGATTTTCCATTTTTTTCTCCTTCCACATACTAATCCCATTGCTTTTATTAAGCCAAATAATTATTCCTCCTTCTGCCTCTCAAGCCCCAATCTTCCTTGCTGAGGTGTTCTTTAGGTTCTCCCACCTTTACACCTCTGTGTAACCTTCAGCTTCCACCATGACTTAATTTCCCATGCACTGGAAGGACATAAAAGCCCCTAGTTAAAACAGGTCCTTACAGGTGTGCCTGGGTGTTCTCTTTTGAGTTCTGTTTCTTTTTCAGGTAAAATAGCAGCTGCCTCAGAGGGACAGATTTTACAGGAATCAGTTATTCACAGCACAGCTCCATCCTGTGAGGTAGCAAGCTCATCATTTACTTTCCCATACGTTACTCAGGGCAGTAACTCTCTTACTCCCAGTCATCTCATGCAGCTGCACATGAACTCACTACAGCCAGAGGAACATCAAACACACGAGTCACTCAAGTTTACTGCTAAGCAGAGAGACTCAAAAGCACCAGAAGAGAAAAACAACAGAAAGACACATTTAACTAAACATGAAAGTTTGTTTCTAGACGTTCTCACATACTTGCTCTGGTACAATTAATAACCAGCATGACTTTTTTTTGAGTTAAATAAAACAGAATACAAATGGAAGTGAGGACCAGCACTGTTAGTGGCAGAAAAGGAAGATGAGTGAAAAGGAAACTTATATAGAACACAGCAGAATGTTTCCTCTATACCTGCCTGTGTTTTCATATGCATCTCTCATCCCAGTATCACAAAATTTTATGCAGAACACAGAAAAAATCAGAGGTCTTGGAAGTTTCAGGGAACAGATGCAGTGACACACAAAAATCTGTGACTCCCAGCACACTGGAGTCTACAGACTGTCTCTACAGTTCTCTCTAAAAGAGCCCTAAACTTAAGCACAGCATCCTTCCATGACCACAATCATGGCAGCTTCTACTCCTAGGAATACTACATGATGAAGGAAAAAGGAATTTTGAAGCACATTTTGGAACTACTTCTACATCTATCACAGACCAAGTTTGGCTACTAACCATCTCGTTTAGGAGCCCGCTCACTCTGACAACTGGGAACAGGCAGAAAGAGAAAAGGTGGCAGCTGGTCAGCTCCATCCTGGAAAGCAGCCACAGCAGAGGAGGCGAGCACGTTGGCATGCTCAGAGAGCGTGTTCAGCACATGCACGTTTACATAGCCAGACATAAGGTACCTAATCAACTCAATTTTCCTTTCATGGTCTGCAGAGGGAATGGAACACACACAAAAAAAGGATGGTAGAAGTATGCAGGTGAGAGAAAGATGGAGGAGGAGGAAATTAAAGGTGGAATGGAAAAAAAAATTACAAACGAGTTCAGCATGCATTATTCCAATTAAGCAAAGAAAACCAAGGATCATTGCAACAAGACTGACTCACTAAATGAGAATGTGAGAGAGCAAAAAGATGAAGTAATTAATGAATAAGCAAATTTCCAGTCAAGTGCTCAGTAAGCACAGGAAGAGCCATAGCCAGATCTCATGGAATATGGTCAACACCTTAGGAATGGAATTCTACCCTCTAATGAACCAAGCAGCACTTCCTGCAGAGAAGGTTGACAAGAAACAAAAATAAAAAACATAAAGAGGGCAGAGAGCCAGCAAAGACAGATTCAATGTCCCTTGTACCACTCACTCCCTTTACATTTCTCGGTGTCCTGGATACCTCAGGAAGGCAATACAAGCCCCATTTTTAGAAGCAGACCTGTGATGTACAGAATTAGAGAGCTGTTCTCACCTGGCTTTGACAGTGGCATAGGGGGAGGAAAGAATCTTCGAGAAGGCTGTGGAGAGCTACAGAGAAATGAAGAGTTATCAATACAGAGGCAGTTAAACATAAGAAATATACACAAATGCACACACATGCATCTTTGTATACACACCTATTTTTGTTTCAAAAATATCCTCACAATTCTATGAAGACAGATAAATATAACCTATCTGGAAAACAAGGGGGCTCAGCACTTCTCAGACTAACCTATGCTCTTTTCCTATTCTAACTTGACCAGTCCTAGGAGCACTGTTGAGGTTTTCCCAGAGCTCACAGATCACTGGTGGAGTTCCCAGTATTCCCAGGGCAGTGCTCCAGTCACCAAGGTGTTTGTCGGGTGGACTGGCAGAACAGCTTTCCATGTTTGAGAGGGCAGAACAGTTCCATCAATCACCACACTGGGTAAACAGGCCTCGGCCAGCACTTTTACCTCCGTTGAGAATTCTGCTTGTGAGGGTGTGGTGCACAATTTCAGGAGTACAACAAACTGCATAACCTGAGCATGATCCCCTTTATGCCAGGCTAGTGACCAATACCTGTTGAGATCCTGTCCTTGCAGGTGGAGAGGATGCTGCTGATAATGTCCAAAGACTTCAAAGACAATAGGCTTTGTTTTGATGTACTCCACAAACGATTCTGTCACTTCCACAGCAATCTATTTCAAAAATGAGGAAAGAAAATGAGACACTCAAAAAAGAAAATCTCTTTTAGTCTGTATTGTTCATACCACTTAAGTGTCACTCACAGTAAAAGCAACTGCATTCCCTTTTGGTTTAGGCATTAATCCTACTCTCTGATAAAGGTGAAAATTAGAGCCTCAGTATCAGGCATTTCAAGTAAAAGAGGAGGCTGCACATAACCAAAGGATTACACAGTTCATAGATATAGATATATCCATTTAATCTGAGCTCATGAGCACTGCTATTCACACATATATTTTATTTCCTCAGTTCTGGACTGTTTTCATTGAACATCCTGGAAACAAAACACAGAATTCAATGGCAGGAAGTAGAGGTGAAAGAGAAGAGTTAAATTTGCCACAAAGAATCATTGTCTTTTGTTTTGTGGTGATTACATCATTCACTTGATCACGCCTATTACTGTCTATTCTTAATAATTCCCCTGGCCTTGAAGGACACACACAACTCCCAGTGCTGATACAGGCAGTTACTGCTCATGGAAAGCTTTACTTACATTCTGAACATGGTAAAACCCAAGGGGAGCCCCTCGGCCATTGTTTTTGAGAGGTTCTGTTGAGAAAGCTTCGTCATGTCGATGTAAAAAGCTTTAAAAAATAAAAAAAGAAATCAGCCATCACAGAATGGTTTAATAAAGATTGCTGTGCTCTGAATCCAACCCTGAAAAGAAATCCTAAAACCCTAAAAGAAATGTATTCTGCTGGAACTCTAGAAGCAGTTGAGTGACGGCCAAAAGCTAGGAATACCATAGTCTTGTGGGACCACAATTCCTGTACTTGTTTTATGTCTTCATTATTCCTTTTTATTCTCTTCCTCAAGAACCCAAGCCTAAGACCACTTTCACTTGAGAAAGGGAAAGTGATTTCCTCAAGGGTCATGCAGCTTTCATTCAAATGGGCATATGTACAATCTAGTATTGAATTTTCACATTTAAAGCTTAAAATCTTAAGATATCTATAAACTAGTAACTTATGAGTCCACTTTGATTCCTAATTCCTTTCTGCAAAACTTTATTCCTTAACACCTGCTTAAGAGAAAGTGGGGACCAGGAACTCCAGTAAGTGACAAGGCGTTTTTCTCTGCTGTACAACACCTCCACCCACTCAAAAACTTCTCAGAGTTCCACTGCCCACTATTCTTTGCTCTTTCTATCAAACTATTAATTGCCTAATGCAAGTAAAAACAAATTCTTACTTGAACTGGCAGAAAATATCTGCATATTCGGGCAGAATGCCACTGGCCTGGAGCACTGTCACACGGAAGGTAAACACACTGCCCAGCTTCAGGTGATCACCAATTTCCTCAGTGAATCCTTCCATAGTCATCTTTCCATCCAAAGTGGCTGACTTCAAGTCTTAGAGAGAAAAAAAACCATCCCACGAAACAATTTTTTCCTTTTTCTTTTTTTTCTCCCTTCTTTTCTTAAAATATTTCTTCAGGAGACAGTTTAGTCCTGTCACACTTTTTTTTCCCTTTTAAACCCAAAAGATCCAAATATCTGGGAACAGTTTTACAGCACAGTTCTTCAAATGAGTAAGTCCAGGATCTCTCATATTCAACCCATGGGTAACACCTCTCCCCTAACCATCACATTCTTGAAGGACACTCAGAACTCCTTTCTATGACTGACTGAAAGTGTCCCAAATTTCCTGAAAGTTCTCCAAAACTACCACATATTTCTTGCTTACCCAGCTCATTCATTCTGTTGATCTCCTCTGGAGGAGTGGTAACCTCTGAATTCTGTCCTTGCCCTTCCACAATTCTTAATTCCTCCAGTGACAGACCAGACCGAGTCATTGCAACTGAAGAAAAATCACTCTGAAAAATTAAATGAAGTGTCTTGTAACAGGCTCCTACAGTTTCTGGGTTTGCCATCCCCTTCTTTCCCGACAATACATGTTCTTTATGTAGAAGCACTAGCTACTGCACTCAAAGATACCTAACTCAATTTTAAGAATTCTTACCTTATCAAAATACTCATTGTCAAATGAAATTTTTGCTGTTCCAGACTGTCGAATACCAGATCCATAATCTGGGGCCTCTTCATCAGCTAAAAAAACACAGGAAAAAAAAGTAGATAGATAAACAAGTGATGGGGAGGAGAAGGAAGGCCCCGCAGAGTTATCCAAAGGGAAATTTTCATTATAATGGAAACCAAAATGGAAAGCAGAAGAGTCACCCAGTTACAAGTTGGAGTAAGTTCTGGAAAAGATCATGTCAGAAACCTATCCATCAGGAACACAGGTGGGGGAAAACAAGACAAGCTGTGAAGTTTCATTCTGAATACACTTTAGAGAATTTTGAATGCAAACCAACTTTAGTAGTAATTTTCATTATTTATTTACTTCTGATTATTATACTGAGGTAAATTAACATATAAAATTCCGTAGCCATGAACTCAGCAGTAACACTAGCAAAGCTCCACCAGGACATGCTGGAAGTCTGAAAGATGGATCTGTCCATACAATCTGCTCATTTCACCTCCTCGTCTTCACAGAGAGCAACAACAACAGGGCCTGGTGAAATGCCAGGGGTTTTTTTTACAGTAAATGCATGCTCACAGGAGAAATCCCAAGATTCAGAATGTGCTCCAAAGCTTTCCTTAGGGATCAAATAATGCCATGGCCCTTTTTCAAGAGATGTCCCCCGTTCAATTTCTGTTAGCCATGGTGCATTCTGTTCATTTGGATGGATAAATAAAGTATTTATTTGGAAATATTCAGTCAATGCTAAGCGACCAAACCAAACTAGACTTTTGTAGACATTAAACCAGATTTTAATTCACTTGCTTTAATCCCTGCCAGAGTGATTCTTATACATCTTCAGAGTCTGAGTTTCATTATATGTTCCCATGGAGAGTGAAGCTTCCAGGGTTACCCTACCTAAACAAGCAAGAACTGCTGGCAGTTGGCCCCTGCTGGAAAGGGCAAATTATGGGAAGGATCTGTGCTCCCACCGGCATGGATAAGGCATGGCACCACCAGCAGCCCGCCTCACACTGAGCAAGTCTAAAACATCAGCGACTGAGCAGTGAACTGCAGTTAACTCTGGCACACACACAATGGCAGTTCAGCACTGGATGAGGCCGTTACCACCCCATATATCTACTCTTCTCTTCTGAAAAGAATTCCTGGTGATTAAACACTGTGTTAAAGCAGCTTCTAAGTCTCCACATTTTTAGTGAGGCAATGAAGGGGGAAACTGCTGCTGATTTCTGTTTATACCATGCTGAAAACCATCAGTTCAGGAACTTCTTCACAGGCTCTTGCCAGACCCCTGAGGAGCACATTTCTGAGCATTATTTAAAGGGATAGTTTGAGCACAGCTAAAACTTGGTATATTTAACTTTAATGCAGGTCACCACAACTATCAAACCATGTACCCTTCTCCACTGTTTATACTGGGTGCCAGAAAGAAAAAGCTTTGCTTTAGTTTTAGTTTTCAGACTTACTGACAGTAGTTAAAACTTCCACTGTCCTAAAAAGCAGTGTTGCATTAGTTGAGAGGTATAAACTTCAGTGGTCAACATCCTAATTTTAACATCTTTTTATCAGTAGCATTATTTCAAGACTTATTCATGCTCAGCCCGTATGGTGAAACAATGAATGAAATCATTTCAGTAGCAACAGAGAACAAGCGTTCTTTGCAAGGTGAAAGGTATTCAAGTTTGAGCATCAGGAGAACAGTTTGACGGGTAAGCCTGGTTTCTGCAGGCGCAGAAGTCTCTCACCTGCTATGGCCTGCACAGCCACGCGCAGGAAGCCCCGCACCTCTCCCTTCTCGCTGACGACAGCCACCCTGTGGATCAGGGGCACTGGGTACAGCAGGTTGCTCAGGTACACGAATGCTCTGGTGACAGGGAGGAGAAACACAGCCAGCATCAGGAACCGTGTCCCAAACCCAGCTGCAGCGTTCGCTCAGCTCCTGGGACAGTCGGATCTCAGACACTCCATCTCTTAGACCTGCAGGAGCTCCTGGATCCATCCTGCCCACACAGGAGCTCCCGGTCCATCCTGCCCACAGAGGGCTCTGGCCAAGCCAAGTGCAGCCACCAAACGCTCTCAGTCAGAGCTTACTGGGACCCAGGGCTTATATGAATGAGTTACAGACACAGGAAGGACACCGTTTAAGAGGATGGCTGTATGGAAGGTAACTGGAGATGCACTACAGTTGTGAACGGAGCTGTTAGCAAGCTGATAGAATCTATTAGGGAACTACTGATTATAAAGAATGAGGTAGCTGGAAGGGAGAAATTAAAAGGAATTGATCTACTGTGCTCACAGCCTCAAATTTTTACTGAACATGTAAAACCACTCTTTCAAAAACAGATTGACTGAATGTTTTCTCTCTTCTATACTCCTTTGATAACACTGTGTGCAGAATAATCAGAAACCCACAATAAACCATAAGTCATCACTTAGGTTTCTTGCAAGATTCACTGAATGTACAGATAGCGGAAGACTGATCGTCTTCACAGGTACCTCTCTTTAGGAGCATTTTATTTATTTCTTTGAAAAAACAAGACAAAACAAATAAGACATGGCATCACTACTCTAGAGATAGAAAACCACTTAGAAATTACAGTTTACAAAAGGAAAAGCAGCATTTAGGCCCCGTAGGGGACAATCCTGCCATACACTAACTTTTAAAGTTATATACAAGCAGGGTCTGTTTTGGAGCAGTAAGGTTACCAATTTAACTGTACAGATTTTAATTAAAAGTCAGACTAAAGTTAGTTTTTGCAGTAGTTTTTGAAGCATCATACTTCAGTGGGATTAGCTTGAGCAAAACATTAAATGTTGAGAAGCTCAACAAGTCAACTAAAGAACAGCTTTCAACAATGGCAAAATATGGAAGGTTTTGTTTATTAAGTGAGCTGTTTCAGAAGAGTACTGAGATGCACAGAACTTTAACCAATAGTTTTACCAGTCATTAAATTTAAAGTTTCGAATGATGTAATTTTAATAAATTAATGCACATTAAATCATACTAAACAACAATAATTTGTTTAACTAATTTCCTCCTTATAGTTCTTTTTATTAGTCTTTAGTATTATGTAGAATTAGGTCCTGTGATTTATAACTGCTACTGTTTAACATTCCTAGGGAAAGTCCTGCATGACAAAAGGGAAGTGCTGCTCCTTGGGTTCACATGCCTGTTCCAAGGATGAGTGAATTCTTTTGAAATGACAAGGAAGTCAGACAGGTGTCAGTCATGAACCAAAGACACAAAAATAATGCTACTAAAATAAAAGTGGTGACACAATGCAATGGAGAAGAGGATGATTAATATGGCTATAAAAGTAGCAAAACAAAAAAACAAAGAAAACCATATAACAATAACAAAAAAAACCAACTGCAACATAGCACTTCACTAAGATTAGGATTTAATTCCTTTTCAGTCTGCTTCAAAGTGAGGCAAGCACTGATAAAGCAGGGGAAGGGAGAAGAGACTAAATTTAAAGTAACAAAATGAGAAGTT
Source organism: Dryoscopus gambensis (assembly GCA_013389985.1). NCBI lineage: Eukaryota > Metazoa > Chordata > Aves > Passeriformes > Malaconotidae > Dryoscopus > Dryoscopus gambensis. The sequence continues at coordinate 81,959 of WEIT01011355.1, forward strand.
ATATTTTATTTTTTCCCCCTAACATTTTCATTTTTAGCTTTGAAATTTCAGGTGATGCTCATCTGAGAAAACAGCATCCAACCACACAAGAAAACAGTCCCTGAAACTGGAATTGTTCACTTGGACTGGATCAGGGATGGAGTTTGGAAAGGTATGCGGTTCTGTGCTCAACACGAAAAACACACCCACTTTGAAAAGCATTTCAAGCCAGGGAGAACAGCCAATTCCCAACAGAACAGAATCCAAAGAGCCTTGCATTGATGTGCACAGTAGGAGTCTCACTAACTAAGAGTCAGGCATTGCAGAAGCCTTTCCCCTTCAAAGCCAAACTAATGGAGAGTGAAAGCATCACCTGCATGAAAAATAAAAATATATGTTTATTTGCAGGGCAAGAGCTCTGAAGCTGCTGCTGAACATGTGACAGCCAAAGCATTCAGCTGGATTAACCACCACCATGTGACCCTCCCAAGAAAAAAAAAAAGTATTTTCTTCTTCCTTAATTTGCTTCCATCCAGTCACCTTGTTCACTGGAATAATTTTAAGTTAGAGAAAGAAAAGCACATAATGCAAAAAAATTTTAAGCTTCCTGTTTGCTGATGAAAATGCTGCAACTTCTGTAGAGCGGAGAGCAACCGCACATGTGCTGCACCAAAACAGAGCTGGGTTATGCAGCAACACTGCTGCTGGTGCCATTCCATCTGCTTCCTCATGAGACAGTGCCAAGTTAGGAGTGGATGAAATCTTAAGGTTATCCTCCTCCTCTTCCCACATCCGTGAGGACTCCCACTCCCCAAACAGCCCCCAAGTGTCCCCCTGCACTTAGCCCAGCAGACTGAAAGAGGGGAGCTGGATTAGCAGAAAGATTGGTGAGGTAAAATGGCATACTCACAACAAAACTACAAATTAAATTTAACAAATGCAATTTTTTTAAAAAACCAAAACAAAACCAACAGAACTCAGAATGATGGCAGATATTTTTAAAATAAACACACTAGGATTTAAATAAAATATCCCATAGTCCTCTCCCACCTCCCTTAAAAACAAAACAAATGCTTGGTATGTCACACCATTAAAGAGAATCAGCCTTAAAGAAACCCAGCATGCCAGAAGAGATGGCTAAAGGGACCAGCTCTTTTTTCTTTTCTTTAAGAGTTACAAATGAAAGACAGTCATAGCACAGAGAGAGAAAGGAAAATAACTGTGATGGCCAGGGAGTTGGATAACTACATGATCCATTTCTCCTCCTCCTCTCCTTCATGACCTGCACTTGTTATTGCTGACAACCCCCCAAAAATACTAAAAATTGTTTTATTTGTCCTTCACATTCTATAACATATCAACCAGTACGCAGTTGGAAGTGATAAGGAATTTTGGTTTTGTTATAAATTGAAAGCTACCTTGTGCTCAAGACAATATCTACGTAGATGGACACAGCCCTGGTACTTGTAAGTCACTGTTCAAATGGAAGACACAGAGGACTCAAAATAGTTCCTCCTCAGTGCTGCTGGACAGTCAACAGCTTCTGCTGACAGAATGGGCATAGCAGAAGAACAGGAATGGGAACAATAGAAACCAACAACTGAGAAAAGTCTCATAACAGGAACTAAGTTTCATTTCTCAACACAGTCAGAGCTCTGTACACACAGCTCACACCATTCAGGCCAGTGCCCGAAGTGCTGCAGCTTCACATGTCCGTCCACAGAGACAGCTCAGAATTCTCCACAAAACAGGGAATGGGAAGCAAGCTGTGTGACTGCCAGGAAGCACAAGTGTTTTCATTACACACTGTATTTGCTCAGCTTGTGCTGTGCTTCCTGAGGCTTGGCTTGTGAGCGAGGATGAATAGCTCAGCTCTTTCCCAAGCTCGGGGGGAGCGGCGCTCCAGGGGCCCTGGCTGCGCTGCCAGCGCCGGCACACGGAGCAGCCCTGGGCTGGAAGGAGCTGACAGCCAGCCCCAAGCAGCACAGATGGCTTTCCCAAACTGCCTCCCCTCCCGAATCAGATAATCACATTTTGTAAAATATGTTATCAGGCATTGCACATAAGGGCACAAATTCAGAGATCACAGAGGACTAATGCAATTCCTCACAACTTTTTTGTTTCAAAAACTGGATAAAGGAGGTTCCAGACAAAGCCTGAAGTTAGACAAACACACTACACTGAACTCAAGGCTTGATAAGACCAGCAAACTCAATACCTCCTTTTCATAAATAATGCAAACAAGTGTCCTGCATTTGATGAAACTGCATAAAGATCCCACCATCCTGACCACGACGTCTTTCCTGCTTACACTCAGAGAGCAGGATAAAGCCAAGCTCTGGTCCCTTTTCCTTTGTTCCTCCCTTCTGCTGGCCATGGAGCCTTTTTTTTTGTACCATGCCTGTGGCAAGCACCTCCCTCCCTGCCTTAACGAGGACGTTGGCTTACAGGGTAAGCAAGGAAGCACAAAAGCATCACTGGCGAGTGGGAAGCAGCAGAGAGAGGAGCCAAGCCACTAAATAAAAATGGTTTTGTTTCTTGTAATGAGAAACATGTTTTAGCAGGACTATTAAGGAAGAAACAGTGGAAAAAAACTATATTTCTTTAATACAACTTGCTGTCCTTAAGGGTCTACACCACAGACTGAGGTCTGATAATGCCCTAATGCTTTCTGTTCTGGAAAACTCAGCAATACTCTAAAATGCATCAAGAAAACTTGTTTCAGAAATTCAAGCATAGTGCCTGGGGAAAGTGCTGATAAACACAGCCAGTGAATTTCAATGTTGATGACCTTTCACTGTGTAATACTACAGGGAGTCAAGCATAACCTGAGAAGCCAAATCACCTCAGAGAAGCCTCATCCAGAAAGGACCATTCTTCTTTCTCCTCATGCCATCTTTTCATACGCAGAGGATGTTAAATTTTAAAAAAAAATAAACAACGGATTTCTGGGTTTGGACTGAAAGACTTTCTACCATAGTCAGATTCTCTTCCATCGAAGAAAATGACACCCTACAATTCTGTCTTAGTGACCCTGCAATGGCTAAATAGGTAATTCTATAAATAATGTTTAAACACTGTACACAAACCCCCATTCATTCCAAGTTGTGGCAGTTATCTAGAGATAGATTTACTCACACTGTCGCAGCTAAGGGTTATTTTTGCAATTATTACTTCGGTCTTCATGGCCCCAGACACAGGAATTTAAAACAATGTTGAACTACACTCATTCTCTGGCAATTCCAATTTATGGACGCGGATATTTTGGCTAGACTGACCATCTATGTAGCACACGGCAAAGCCATTGCAGTCTGCAGCAAGAGCTGGTCCCTTTTGGCCATTCTCAGAGTAACCTCACCAACCTTCCCACTAAAATGAACCAAGGGGATCGGTCGTAAAACGGGTCGCGCCCATCATTGAAGAGGTCCGATCCCTCCTCAGTTCCAACGTCGGAGCCAGTGTCATCCACAAAGGCCTCATCATCAAAGTCCTCCATCTCATCCTGCTGCTCATCAGCCAGTTCAGTGATGTCGGAGTCGGCCGTGGAGAAAGTGGGGGAGGGCGTGCGATCGGCCAGGCGCTCGTTCACGCAGCCATGGAATATGGGGGAGCTGCACATCAGTGAACGGACACCGATTAACAGGGTCAGCGCGCACACGAACCTTCATTCAACAGCTCTTTGTTGCCATCAGCACAGAGACCACCTGAACAACGAGCAAAACCACCTGGACTGCAACGAAATGTCAGGGAAGGGATTGCCAACAAAGTCAGGGGAAAGAGTGTGCTTGAATGGAGCAGAAAGCAAATGAAAAAGGAATAGAAACATGGCTAAGCATATAGATTTTGAGAGCACATCCATTTAAAAGAGCTACAATTCTTATTTCCAACACAGCAGTTCTGCAAATAAAAATATTGTAAAGGTGCGGCTGACAGCAGAAAATATTAAAGAATCCCATCAGACACTTCCCTAGGGCATGACCAAACTATTTGAACCACACATGAGAGACTCAGGACTGCTTTTCCAGTTTTCTTCATATTCTCACAGCTCTGCTCCAGTGACTTTAGACAGAACCTAGCTGGTTATATTATTTTAAAATAAATTTATAACTTCCTAAAGGTTCACTCAAAGCAGATTCTACTAGTTGACACCTGAACTGGTAACATTCTAAAGGGCATTTTCTATTCTTAACTGTATTTAAAGTCTGTTCCAAATCCCTGAAAGACAAAACACAGCTGACAGAGGCAACATGGTTTATTCAACCACTCCAAGTTCAGCCAGAGCTGCAAACGAAGCAGCAGGGAGGCGCTGTCCCATACCTTCCCACGAGCTTAAACCAGTGGAAGCGGTCGTAGAAGGGGTCACTGCCCGTCATGGTGCTCTCGGGCTCCTCCTGGGCGCTGGAGGCCACTTCCCCAGCCCGGTCATACATCTCACGCATCAGCTCCAGCCTCTGCCTGCGCAGGAGAAAGCAGGAATCACAAACTTAAGAGAGAGTGAATAAAAAAGGCAGAGAACACAAAGTGAGGTGGTCACCTCACTGGCTTCACCTGGACTAAATTACACCTAAGAACAGAGGAGGCTGTACCCTAAGTTTGGTGCTTCACTAATTCCCCAAAATGTTAGAGATTCTGGGAAAAATTTGGTCGGCTAAGCCCTCTGAGCACAAGGCAAGGTCACTGCAGAAGCTTACATAAATCTTAGATTTCAATCCAACTTCAAAATATTCCTCTTCCACATCTAATTCTGGCATATTTTTTGCTTCCTTTTTTACATCAGACCATGCTGCTGAGTAATTTGAGCAGTTCTTTGCATTCCACTCCAGAAATGTTGGCATTTTGATTCAAAAGTGAAACGATTCCATTATAGACCTTAATTATTCACTTATTTTATTGAAGAAAACAAACGTTTCACACTGCCAGATCCTTTGTCTGGAAGCTATTAGTAGGAAAAAAGTCCTTCAGTCAATATTCTAGAAATGGGGAAAAGAAATGTCATTTTCATGTGATGAAAATAATTCAGATTGGAGTCAGAATTTGTGAGAGAATTTGTGTAGCTTCCATAGAAATAGAATCTTCTTTATTTAAGCTTTTTATTATAAATTATGTCCTATACTGCCAGGTTATATAAAGCAGGTGGCAAAGAAATTATTACACTGAAAGGACTGAAAAAAGTAATGCAGAGAGATGAGCTATGACGAGTCTTATTAGATTCAAAAGATATAGTCTAACCTCAAATTACAAAAATTAAATGTGAAGGTGAGGTGAGAAGCTGGAGAAAAGTGCACTTGTTCAAAGTATCTGGAAAGCTGGTATTTAGAACATCCCACACTGTCTAGAAAGTTTGGGAGGACACAGAGAAAAAACAAAGATAAGGAACAGCAAGAGAGGAAATTTTTCAGTAAAGTTCCTTGGACACAGGGAATTTTATTCTCTAATACTGTTTTCATACTTGAGTTTTTCTAAGGACCAGTAATGTGTTGCTCCATTCTTCAGATCCTGCACTTCCACAGCCACCACTGTGCGGGGGAAAGGCCGGCGGTCCCGGCTCTTCTCCGGCTCCGCGGGCGACAGCTCCGGAGGCAGCGGGGAGTACAGGGTGTCCGTGAGCAGCACGAACTGGAACTGCACCTGCATGGAAAAGAGCCATTCCCTTGGTCCTGAGAAGCCAGAGGTTGGCATGGGATGCTCACTCAGACAGTGAATCAAAGACCCACAATTTTCTGAATCCTTTTACAGCCCAAATTAATAAGCAAGAGACAAACAACTTTAAAGTAACTGAGAGCATTTGCAGCAGGATTATACAATCAAAACTGATGGGTAAGAAAATTCAAAAAGCGGCTCTGCATGTCCCTACCTTTTTCTTTAACTCTACACTAATTGCATTGGCTTCTTTCAGATATACTGCATTTCCCCAGAGCTGGTCCCTCAGTGAAGTGAACTGGTGGAATTTCCACTTCCTGAAAGCCCACTGGGCGAGTTCGTATTCATGGCGTGTCCAGGGCACTGGGAAGAGAAAGAAACAGAGAAATAAAACAATGTGGCTTCTTCTCAAACTGTGAAATCAAGTTCTCAACACATTTTCTGGAAGAACAGAAACCAAAACCCTACATTTACATCATTCAGTGTCAAAAACTGGACTCAAACTTCCTCAACATTAGCAGTGGAGATTAATGATCATGTAAAGGAGATTTGGAACAGAGGAAACAAATTCTTTTCTACTTCTATTATTTTCAGTTATTTGGCAACTATTAAAGCAAAATGCTGAAAGAGTGGAATGAAAGCAAGTATAATGGGAACAATAAATTATCTACTGTCCAGAAATGGAGTTATACAGACATGTCACATCATTCTAAGAATTTCTAGCAAGGAGGAAAGAGAAACTTCAAAACCAAAACAAGGAAACAAAGGCAACAGTGTTATTTTGTTTTAAGACATCTGAGCTCTGTTAGTGCCAGGAAGAGAGAGATTCCTTCAAATTCAAGACCATCAAATTAAAGCTTGGGGTAAAACTGATCTAGTTTGTGCATCAGTTGTATTTGGAGACATATATCTACTGTTCATGTGGAATGTATTCTATAAATGGGTATTTCAAATATTGATGCTTAGAGGATTACAGATCAAGAACTTACAGTGTTTTGCAGCTTTCCAAAGCGAGTTTTCTATCTATTACAAGAGATGATACAGCAGCTGCTCTTTAGGCTTGGCCATATCCAAACTATTTTTAGCTTCAAACTCACCTTCTTCCTCCTCCTCCTCCTCCTCTGTTGTTTCAGCTGCCAAGGACCGTGTCTCTACCTGCTTCTGGAGGGCCTGTAGTTTACTCTCATAGTCCTGTGGGGAGAGAGGAAACACTGTGTAGGACAGACAAGAGCCAGGGGAAAGCTGAGAGAGACCAACAGCTCAGACGGACCAAGAGATACAGATCAAATCCACAGAGTCACTTCTAGGAGTGCTCACAGGTCCCACACCTACATCTGCTTTAGTGCAATCTCCCCTTGAAAACAGAACACAAAGGTAAATACAATTAAGATAGAAGAGGTGGTTTCCAAAATCACCAGATTTACATGCTCACAGTGTCTAGAAGCGGGAAAGGTTTAGGATGTTCTTTTGGTGGGGTTTTGCTAAAGACAGGAAGAAGGGGATTTTATTTGGAAGCTGCTTGCTGCTTTCAGAGAGGTAGGAAAAAGGCAGAAAGAGAGAAAAATGCAAAAATAAATTTGAAAGGAGAGGATTATTCACCTTCATTTTCTCAAACAGAAGGATTAACAGCAGCACTGATTTGCTTTTTTAGAAAAAAAAAATTCATTCCAGATATTAGTGGGGGGAAGCACTTTGTTTTCAATTAGATTTTCCCCTTGGCATGTAAGTACCACTCTCTCACATGTGTATTTAATACATCAGAAGATAAAATACCACCACTGCCCTGGCAGAGAAGTCTGTGCAGTGGCTTCCCCATGAGGAACACTTCAGCAATAGCTTCTGGTACAAGAGCATTTTCTTCCTGTTCAGCCTTATTATGCCTTGAAATAAATGCTACTAAAACCTAACGAGCCTTTTATTATTTGCTGGTAAAACAAATACAAATTAGAACAGTGCTCTTGGTCTCAAAGCCTATCCCAGCAGTGTATTTTTTTTTAAAAAAAAAAACCTCTGGCATATATTACACAAATTAAACTGGTTTTTTATACAAGAGTTACAACAACAATTCACTAAGAGTGTTTCTGAGCTCTTAAGGAGAATTCTTGAAGCCACTCATCTTGTATTCCAAGCTTCTCTCTTCCATAGTTCCTAAAATTCTTCTCCAATGCCCAGTTTGCAACAAAACGTTAAGTCCAAGAGCTGCAGAATAAAAGCTTCACATTTTCCTCCCATCCCACTTAATCGTTCCACCTAAAGAGCTGCATCACTTGGTTTTGTACACTTAACCACAATGTGATTGTGTCAAATTTAAACCAGGTTCAGTCAGAAAGGCTTTAGACTCTATTTGGAAAGGAGATACACCTCTGGAACACTCTTTTGAGCTCATAAGTAATATTTTCTGAAAATAGCATTAACAAATGGTAGCTGTGCCCTTAGGAAGTGCAGGATTTTCAATACCATGAATTCAATATCCCTGAAAGCAAACTGAACTCCAAGACAAATGGCCTTCATGTGATGGCTGCATTTTAATTTTCTAATTTCCTCTTGAATATTTTATTTGGCTAAAATGCTCCTTTCTTCATTTATTTCTGCTCCATTTACCATAAGTTGGCTACTTACTTACATAGGAAGTAGCCTCAGTCCAGCAGCATAAGAACGGCAAACAAAACAAATATATATCCTTTCTTTTGATACTCATTCTGAAATTCTTAAAGATTCACCAAAATTCTATTCTAGACTCCATGAGAAGTATCAGACTTATCCATCCTTCTGAAATGCCCAGCATACTCCTGAAATTTTTTCAGCATAAAGGCACTTTCTCTGATCTTTCCCCCCATTCCATGCAGATAACCCCATTGCACTTGAAACCAAGATAAAACTGGTCAGATGCAGAGTGACACAAATAAGCTTCTCTGACTTGCAAGGAAAGGCAAAATAATTTCTGTGCCTGTAGTCTGAAGTCAATAATGTCATTTTGAGCAGCTAGATTGTAGAAATGGAAAGCTCTTCAAATAGTGTTTTAATAGAATCTTTTCAGATTCTTTTGGAGAAACTGAAAAGCTGCAGAGGGAATGGCAAAAAATCAGGGGCATTCCACTGCAAAAATTCGACATGACAAAACCAGGCACATTAAATTAATTCACAAAGACCTCCTTCTTGTCTTCCCTATTTTCAGACTTGTGAGCCAAGTATCTTCTGTACCTTTTAATACCGAGACAAATGCTTAACATAAGCAGACGCTGTTTATTTACTCCACACCAACAAATATTATTTTAAAAATAAACTAAAATAATTGAAGTTTGCTTTCTCATAATGAAAAGAAGAAATAGCTACCATTTCCCTAAGCAGGACTAAGGTTGTCTCTTGGCACTCGGTACTGGGTAGTATTTAAAAATAATTGGCACTGAGCAAGAGCTGAGGCTGAATTTTGGGTTGGTTCACCCAGAAGCTGCACTGACTGCAAGGGGTTGGTTTGCTCTACAGAGAGACTGGTCAGCTCTCCAGGCCACCTTTTCCAGGTCTGACTGGTGAGAGCACACACACAATTGTTAGTACCAATTAAAGGTGCCTCAACTGCTAGAAAAATAAAAACTACCCAGAAGCGGGGTCCCTGCCCCAGAGTTGTTGTACAGCTTCAGGATGGTTGGTTTCACAAGCTCCATCAATGTGGAAGAAGGGAATGCAAAGTTTATTTTGCCCAGGGGCATGGAAATATCTAAAGCCACAACAACCACAGATTTGGGGGGCAGGAGGGAACAAAAAAAGAAAAAGACCCCAACCAATCAACAAACCCACACCCCATACACTCAGACTAGACAAAGCTTTTAAGATCAGAACACTGCACCACAACAACTGAGACATGATGTCTGCCAAGGTACTGCCATGTGTGACTCTCCCCTGCATTTGAGGTGCACAGAAAAGTCCATTTCTTTTGCCTTGAATGAGCAAACAAATGGAGAACAGCCAGCTCTGTGTTTTCTTCCAAAATTTAGATAAACACCACACAGGCTGGTACAATGGGACAGCACTGAAGAGGGGAATGGCTTACAGCTCCTTGAGCTATAAAAAGCTCTTATTTTCTTTTATATTGAATTTAAATAAGCTGTCTGAGAGTAGACACAAATCTGCTTTGCTGCTTTCCACATAACAGCAGAAACACCCTGGTGGATAAACTTACAAGTATCAGATTGAGGAACAATTAAAAAAACCCCTTTTTAACTATGCTGGAACAATCCCAACCCCACAATGAATAAAAGCAGGACAAGCCTGCAGTCAAGTTTCATTTCCATTTCACTGAGACAAGTCTGACACTTACAAGAGTATTTCATAGTTTATTGAAAGACCACTTGTTACAATACAAACCAGTTCTGCTTTTCACAAGGCAGAGACTTGCTCTTAAGACAATCCAAAACAACAGACAGATCTGAAAATCCCATTTAATTCAAAGGCAGCCCACTGCTTTCTTTACAGTACAAATAGTTACACAGCATAGATTTCTCATATGGCAGCTCCTGAAGAGATTCAATGGGAAGCATCCAAGAAAAATTTCAACATATAAAAACCAAATTTCAAGATATAAAGGATACAGTGAGGGAGATATTGAAGCTATGCTGAATGTACTGATAAAAATAGCATCCTCTAATTTGACAGATCCTTAAATTCAGATTACTTGAGGAAGAATGTTGGAGTCAATCTGAGTGAGGAGCATTAGTGATGTGCATTTAACCCCACCCCCCCCCACCAAATCCAGTGTCCCAGTGAGTCCCACAGGACCTTTGAGAAGCCGTCACCAAGGCACAGGTGGATCCAAGCCAGCTGTCAAAGCACAGCACAGCAGCACTTGGCAAAGGCAACTGAGCTTAGTAAAAGAGCATTTCCACCATGGATGCCACATTTCCATTAACCTGAAAGCCTTTTCACACGGACATCTATGGAAGCAGCTGTCTCACTGTTCATTAACTCCATTAACACAGGATTTGGAGAGTTGTGTGTATTTTTGAATAGTGCAAGGAGATCCACAGTTCTCACATTGCTTCCCTTATCAGATGAAGCACTGCACTGCAATTAATATCAAATTCTTAAATATCCTCCTAAAAATCAGGAAAAATCTGCTTCCTTGAAGCAGACTGGACTCCCTTCTGACACTGACTATCCTTTTTCTGTTTTGTCAAATCATACAGCAGAATAGGCAGGGTTGTTCTTCTAGTGCTGCACTAAAACTGTGGGGTAGGACAGACTGATGGCAACCTCTTGCTCACCAGCACCACCCAGGCATTTACAGAGTTCTTCTCAGAGTTTTAAGCTGAAGGAATTTGCACAAACATGCAAATTAGTGTTTAGCATTAAGAAATCAAGTAGCAGGAGTTTTTAGTCTCATGTCAGTACATGTAGTTCCATGGACTTCAGAATTACTCCGTGCTCAATCACGTGGTGATTTCATACAGGCAGCCACAACCCTCCAAAACACGGGACACAAGATGGAATTACTTTGGCCTTCTCCCACGACCTATCCCGTGCAGACTAACTCTGTTTGGCTCATGTATTCCTACGGAATTGAGAGGGTTTTCCCAAGCATGCATTTTTAACAGAGTCCAAGCCTTTTTGAGGATATATAAGAACTCATTATGCTTGACATGCACAAAACCGAAGTGCAGTGTACTACTGAAACAGGATTCTAAAATAAAGACAACAGCAAAACATTACTTGCAGCCCAAAACTCATACTGCAATTCAGACTCAAGCTCAAAGAAAGTATTGCTCATCTACAGGCCTTCTTTTCTTTAAGAATCAAGACATTTTTGGAAACGATACTTTATTTCCGTTGTTCAAGTAGGCCACAGCATGAGACAAATGCAAGTTACAAAGCCAGATCTGGACACAAAATTAAACCTGCCATAAAGTAAAAATCCCAAGTGATCAGACCAGTTTGTTCTTTTAGGAGTTGGAGGACTGACTTTGTATCCCCTACACCAGAGGCCACTATCCCATCAGTGATACATGCGCTGATAATTAAGAGCTGACACTTGATTAATTGATACGTAAATGGTGCTATAACAGGCCCAGCTGAGGCAGGGGAAAAGTAGGACAGGACAAAAAAAATATGGAAAATAAGCTTAAGGCACTTGCCAGTCACCTACAGCTATGCTGAGCCACACACAAGTAACAAATACCAGAAGGGCTTATGTTTTATAAAAAAATAAGCAACCTCAAGTAAATTCAGGATACTTGTGCAAAACAGCACGAATACACTGCGAAGTGGACCTACCTTACCAAATGTGGTACAGTGGCCAATTTTGTTTTTTAAACTTTATTCAAATTAAATTTAAAAGCAAAGTAAGTCCTCAGATATTTCTATTGGCTTGCAGTTAAGGCCACCGATTTTCAAAAGTAAGAGCAACTTTGTCTTGCGCTTTTGGAAACTCAGAAAAAAACCCTGTATCTTTAAGATTGGGACTCTCCAACTGAGACAAAACACCAAAGTCTATTCCTTAATCACAGTTCTGCAGTAATTTGCTTGAAACAATCTGAAGCAGGAATTGCAAGCCTTTGTGTTACAGCAAATTGCCTGCAAGTACAAACCCCTTCAGAGCAAAATAGATATGGGAGATTTAAACTTGCATTTTGACTGTGAGGAGAAGGAAAATGAACCTTATTTTCTCCTCAAAGCAACCTTCTCCTTTATTAAACGAGTCTTGAATTCAAGTTTAATCCAAGACTAGAGGCACTAACATGAGGTATCACATCAAGATGAAACAGTTCAATTCTCTCATCTCACAGGAGAATTCAGCCAATACGAAGTAGTGATTTATAAATCTTCCTAAGAATAACTATTTCAAGAACATCTCCCAGACTCATGCCCAAGAAAGCTGAAAACATAAAATAAAAGAATTAGCTTTTTGAGTGCACCAGAGCGTTGAAAAATCCTAGTTCCTTTCCACAATCTCAGTATAATAATTAAAAACTATTATATTTTGAGATACAATGGGAATTAGAAAAAGCTTATTTCCAAAGAATTGCTTCAGCATTATATATATATTCTGACATAAAATTCCATTCAGGCTGGTTTAACTGTCACAGCAATTTCATACCAATAATTATGAACTTAAGCAGAAGAAGAGACATCTACACAGGGAGTGTGACCCAATAGCTCTTCTTAATTTCTTTATAAAAAAGCGACACATACCTTGTCAGCCAACAACTTTTGGTTTATAGATTATTATTACTATTAAAAATTGAGTTAAGAGTGGAAAATATTGTTCTGAAGAACCAGATCCATTTAAAAACAGATGGTCAGTTTCCTTATTGCTAAGAAAAAGGTCACAAGAAACATTCAATGCTAGAAACTAAATTCCTCTTTTGATTGTCTACATAAAACACAGGAGGAAGGTAGCACTTGGTAAGTTCCAGACAATATTTTCAGCATTAGAAAAATACTTCAAGACACACACACACACAAAAAAAACTTGGTAAATGAGCTAGTGGGAAGTTCTCCCCTCCACCTCCCTCCCTCCAAGTCTTCTAGTCTATGATAAAAGTTCTTACAATTTTTCCGAATATTCTTCAAATGGATGCTGTTAAAACTGCAAGGAAAGTCACATGCAAAGCGCCTGGGCCGTCGGGCCGGTACCTGGTGTTTGTGTGTCGGGCCTCTCGAGTTCTACCCGGCCAAAGCAAGCCTGAGCCCCAGGAGAGGCCGATCGCGGCTGCTCCTCAGCCATCGGCCCCGACCGCCCCCGAGCCCTCCTCGCCCAGCCTGCCCCGGGCACTGCTCATACTGTGGTTTCTCTGCCCGCTTTGAGGTTGGGAGCTGAGAACTGGCGCCTCATGCGCGGGGGCGTCCCAAACTGGTTGTGGTGGTTGGGCCGGTCCGTCTGTTTTGGGGGGGTGCCCTCGGCGCTGCCGTGGCCGTAGGGCTGGCGGTGCTGGTGGATGTGGCGTTTCTGCTGGAAGCTCTGCGGCTCCGGGGTCTGCTGCGCGTCCGGCGAGTGCAGCGACTCCGACGAGCCCGAGGCCTGGCGCCGCAGGCCTTTCTGGGAGCCGCTATTGAGCGAATTGCTCCTCCAGCGCAGCTGGGGCTGCTGCTGGCTGCTGGGCTGTGGTGGCGTGCCCAAGTGCTGCCTGTTAATTTGGATATTATCTTGACTCCTCTGCGGGCCATAAAGATTCCACAGCTGCTGCGGGTCTTTAGAAGCAGCTTTACTTTCTTTCTCTTTGCTTTCGTCTTTGTTCTTATCATCTTCTTTCGGAATTCTAACCTCAATAACTTCATCCTCCGTGATAATGATATGGGTGCCTGGACTCCACGAGTTCCTGTGTTTGGGATTGCTTTTGAAAGGAAACCGGGGTTTGCGATTTTCAGGTGGAATAAACCGGTGAGGCATATTCTGTCGACGAAGCTGTTTTGCTATTTCCTGCTGCTGCAGATTTTTAAATCGAATCTGTTCTTGCCTCATCCAACGTAAACGCCCACGTCTGAAAGCAGGATCACCTGCCATTAACTGAGACACACGCTCTTCCTTAGCAAGATCATCATTCTCACTTCTCTTTGCCTCATCTGTCGGCTTCTTATCCACATCCACTGCACTGGCAGAGTTTGGAGACTTTGCATTAGCTACAGTTGACTGAGCTTTGTCTGGAGATCCTATCAGGGGTAAAACCTTCTCCATTTTTAGCATTTTATTTCTGAGAACTTTGATCTCTTCATCCTTCATGTTGTTCTGCTTCTTCACCTCTTGCAAAATATCTTCCAATTTGTCTATATGCACCTTTAGGTCATCCACATCAGTTATTCCTTTACCATTGGCCATTACATCTTCAATCTTTTCATCTCCAACTCCTACTGTATCCCAGACATCACGAGCTACAGCTCGCCACGATTCGCGCTCATTTGGGTCTTTTTTCCCATACATGGCACAAAGCTCTTTCATTTTAACAATGGCCAGAGCCTCAATCTCCTGCCTACTGTGCCTGAAGTCATTGAGTGCTACCTCATAGCATATCTCCTTCACAGCCTGAATCTTTAGGTCTGAGATGGTGACCCATTTGGAGTCTTTGCTAAGGCGTCGGCGTTGGGGTATCTGGTACATTTTAATAGGTTCTCGTTTCTTCCCACTGCTGGGGAGGCCACACTTTTTTACAATGGTTTGGAGCTTGCTGGGGGGCAGCTTCTCTCTCAGGGAAGTGATCAGTCTCCAACTCTCCTCACACGATCTCTTGTCCGAATCATCCCCACTATCAGAGTCTGCATCCTTTGGAAAAACAAAAATCAAGAAGTGGCCCCAAAATAACCAAAATTAAAATTGTAAGAAAATGGAAAAGCTAAACAAGAAGTAGCAGGCAAAGAAAACTAAATCAAAAATCAAAATAGAACAAGTGATAATGAAGTCCCTGAAGACTGAGTGTTAGGGCATTAAAATGTATCTTCAAGAGTCATGGACTGTCAAAATTGGAGCTCTTCATTAAATAAAGATTAACATTATATTTAAAAGTCCTGTCATCTCAAAATAGCTGATAATCTAAACTCTTCCCTCCCAAACCCTTCCAAAATCTTTAAAAAGACCAACTAAAACCAAGCTCCTGATTTTAAATCTTAAAACCAAGTGTAAACTGCACTTCACACATGCTACAAAGACATGCAAATCCCCGTCACACACATTTGCCTTGGTGACTGCTGTTGGTTCTTTCAGCAAATCCTCCCCAGGAAGGTGAGCACAACAGCCATCACAGAAGATGTCATGAGCAGCCAGAGTAAGTCGGGTTAACACTGGTTAGTAACGTTGCACGTGGTTGCAGGGATGCTCAAGTTTAGAATCCACTTCACTACAATAGCAGCCAGAGAAGTGTTAGACGATAAGAAAAAATGAAACAGAAGCAGCCGAAAGGTTCAATGTTAAAAGGACTGTAAGTGCCACTATGACAGATGAAGACAGTGGTTCATACTCCAAGACTTGCTACAAGCTAAAAGGATATCCAGAATCAGAGTTTCAGAGGTGGGTTGTGGTTTGGTTGGTTGGTTTTTTTTCCATTTGGCACCTTGTTGCTTAGTTTAAAGAAAAAAACCCATTATCAGTCTTGTCTGTCCGAAGAATGAGTTTCAGCAGAATGCAGAGTAATGACTTTCTGGTTTTAATTGTTTTAATACGAATTCTCTATTTGATATCCTTGATTTGTCTTCTTCTCAAACCCTAGAGCCTGGAGCTTCCACACACTTGCTAAGGATTACACATTTTGCTTCTTCATTACAAGTTTTCCACCTTTTGCTACATGATTTTTAATGAGCAGTGCTTCAGATTTCCATATGCTAGGAATGTCTGTTCAGATAAACTGCCAGCACAAGTTAAGGATATCCATCATTGCTTACTGCAACCAGGAATTAAAATCAGACCACTTTTCTTTAAAGGATTATTAAGACATTTCTTTAACAAGCAAAAAGTCCTATGTATTATTGTGATCCAAACATCTTCAACGCAGCTGTCAGTGTCTAGTGCACCTCTAACTAACATCCCTGTTTTTCACATGGAGATTTATAATATAGGAGAAACCAGGAACAGTAACAGCCACTTACTCTAAAACCAAAGGAAACCCAGGTCATTGAGTCAGCACCAGAGGCTCCTAGTGTTTAGACTTTGGGTAGATTCCCACGAAGAATTATGAAAGGGGATAAAGGAAACACTGTTCTGCCCTATGGTCAAGATTCAGACTATTTGAGCTTCTTGTGACTTAATGTAGTTTTAAGAATAGTATTAGAGAATCAACTTCTAGTTTAGGTCAAAATATAAGCAAAATACTGGTTTAGAAATAGAATATTAACTCTTTGCGAGTTTACAGCTGACAAAATTTGTGGCCTAAAGAAACGGCATCTACCAAACTGCACATTGCAGTGGAAACCAAGGATTCCCTGGAAGAAGCCCCTGTGCAGTTGGGCCACTCAGGGATACGACCAGGAGGGCAGAACATGAACTGCTCCAACATTAAGTCACAAGTTCCACAGGACTCTGACAGTTACAAAACTACTATAGAACTACTTATGGGTAAAGCATGTCTTGGTATCAGAAGAGACACTGAGTCATTGCCCTGTGTGCAGTCAGAGGTTACTCAGACCAACTGGTACAGCTATACACCCACATTCCAATATCACCTGGTCACTGCAGAGGCATTATGACCAAGAAAGCCATTTTAGCTCTATTAAACACATTTTCACATTCAATTTTTAAAATGGACAACAACTACTTCTATTCCCTAGTAATACTAGCAAGGCAAAGATATTTTAGTTGGTAATTTTGAGGGACAGAAGCTATTGTTTATTTTTTTGTACAGCACATCTAACAAATAAACACTCGAATTGGTTGGAATCTCAGCATAAAACCAAAACAATCTGGTAAACAGGATTAGCTAGCTTCTTGTATCTGAGATTATACTCCAGTTTAGACCAAGAAGAATATTTATATCTCAATATCAGTCTTACACAGCAGTAAGTTGGAGAACCTGACACTGCAGCTAATTCACTCCTAAATCACTCCTAATTCTTATCTCACAGAAGGTAAAAGATGTGAACAAAACCACTACACATGTAAATACTTTTAAGGTACACAAGCTGAAATGCACTCCCAGATTTCCCACTCATTATTCAACTACGGCTGTATGGATGCACTAATCCTTTCCATTCCAGGCTCTGCATACAGCAACACAGAAATCATGAGCTGTGTCAACATATTTTGCTGTCACCTGAAATACTCTTATTGAGCACTGTGATAAGCAAGATAACTGCTCGCTGACCAAGGATCACATTTGATACGATCCCTTACAACTAGGAAAGGTATCCTTCAGGAATTGCTGAGGCATGTAGGGCAGTATTGCACCTTTGTCCACTAACTGAAACCAGCAAGAACAAAACAAACTTGAAGAAACCAGCATCTTTATTACAGTATTAACCAATCCACTCTCTGAAGAATTTTCCCTTAATCTGAAGTATTTGGGGAAACAAATTCCCTTCACAACACGTTATAAATGCAGCCTTATTGGAAGCAGCTTCCCAGACAGCCAATTTCACATCTTTAATTCATACAATAGCTTAGCTTGTGCCTGTCAGCTAAAATTTAAGAGGGAATTCCATAACTTGCATCACATTTGACACATTGCCAAAAGTTACTCAATACTTAAACTATTTTTATTTTCACATTTTTACTGTACTATTTTTTTGTTACCCAAATTTTAACTATAAAATTCCAGAGATGAAATATTACATCAGTCACATTTAAACTTCTTTTCTGAACTAAGGGTTGCTTTGATCAAAGTCTGCAGCCACTCCTCTCTATCCAAGAAATTAGCCCCTTGTGATGAAATAATTAGAGATGCAGAAGTCTCTAAGTCTGTAATAGAAATTAAAAAAAAAAAATTGTGTCCCTTCTTCCTGTGAAAGTCACAGTACTTTGCTGCATTCTGGCTTGGGGAGAAGGGTAAGAGCTTTACACTTCGAAGTCCAGCAGGCATTTAACCCACAGTTTTCAGTGGTCTCCATCTCATACTACAAACATGAATCAAGAGTTTGAAATTTTTATCAGAATTCTGGCACAACTACATTTGTGTTCTGGCTAAAGACAATCAGCAAGAGCAGAATCAGGAGCCTCAGGTTTCTTAGGGAAATCTAGATTTCATTCCTGGGTTTGGTCTTGTTTTTCAAGTTCACAGGGTGCTTGAAGACTGCATCCGTTTCTATTTGTAATGCACTTCAGAGATATTTGTTGTGAGAAGACTGAAGTCTTCCTATATCAGAATTTATTTATCAGACTTCCTATTTGAGAAATACGTGGAGTGGTGGAATTCCCAGTGCTCTGAATGAGTTAACACACTGCTCCCTGCTCAGAACCCCACCATTGGCTTCTGTACCACCAAGGCCCTCACAAGGAACTCCATGCAGGGGAGGGAGAAGGGTTAAAACATGCACAATGCAGCAACATTTTCAGACATCATTCAAAAGATAAACCTGGTGTATCAATGCTCTAGGAATCTCTTTGGCAGCACAAAATTAGTATGTTCTGGTGATCCAAGACAAAAATAAAGGCAAACACCCCAAGGAGTAGCTGTTTAGACTATTGAAAAGGAACTTCAGGAAACACAGAGCACAAAAATGCCCTTTTTTCAGGTTAACTTGCAAGAAATCCGACCTATCCCAAGAAGAATTGATTAAAGCCACTTCACTGTCAATTACAATCTCTGAATTAACCTGAAGGAGCTCACTCACACTGCTAATAATTCACTGTAGACGCAAAGAATTTGAAAGCAAAGGGAGAACTGCATTGTGCAGACAACCCAAGCAGATTTCCTAAACTTTCAGATAAGCAAGGACAAGAATTACTGTTTGCCAAAGGTATAGTTAATCAGAAGTGAGGATACATACCAGTCTTTGCTGCTCCAACAAGAGATCAGCTTCCTCCTTCTCTTTCTTATACAAAATCTCCATTTCTTGTAATCTGAAGATGAACAAAAGGACAGAAGTAGTCAGAGGTCATTAGTTTCATGTTGATGTTACTCTACATGCACAGTCCCCTGAATTACAGTTACAAGAGTAAAAGTCATTGCCCTTAAAAGGAACTGTTCTCTGTCTGTTCAAGCACTACAGAAGTGAAACTCCCTGCAAACTGCATTTCATCCCTTACCAAAAGGTCTGCAGCGTTAGTGGCAGGTGCTTACCTGTGATCTGTAAAGGAGTTGGAGCACTGAAACACTACAGTAAAATAAGGAGGAAGCTTTCTGAACTTCCCCAAGGGGCAGCAGAGATGCTGTGTGGCAGACCACAGTAACCTACTGCTGACTCTTCCTTGTTTCAGGTAGAAATTTTTTATTACCTTTTCTCCATCTCCTGCTTCATGTCAATGCCCTGCTTCTCCAGAAGTTCCCTCTGAGCAAATGTCCAGTCAACTGGCTCTGAGGGAGTCTCAGCTGAGGGTGTTTTCTCTCTTTCTGCTCGTGCTTGCTCTGGGTGGTTGAATCTGAAGACATGATTTTTACCCATGATGATACGATTTCCTAGAAATAGGAACAGAAGTTTAACTCTTTCAGGCAAGGATTCCAAACCATTGATAAACATTATCATTTGTCCCATTTATCCTGCAGGTGACAGCATAAGAAAAGATTGCCCTATAAGGATTTCTGTGCACATTCAAGGGAAGTTGGTGACAAGAACGGAGATTGCCTGTGTTGTACAGAACAGTCACAGTGCTTTTAGAGGACATCATCACCCTCAGGGGTCCAACCTAATATCTCAGCAGAATTTATAAAAATTAAAGGCCAAACCTGGCAGAGGGACCAACAGTTCCCTCTGTAAATGAAACACATCACTAACTCCCATTCCCTTCCTCCACCGACACTGCCAAAACAGAGGCAAAAGCCACTTCAGCACTTCAGCAGAATTTTCAGCTTAGAGAAGCCTGGCTTCAAACACTGGAACACATGGTGCTTACTCTTTTTTAAAATGTGATTTACATGTATTGATTTTATTTTATCCCACTATTCAGTGGGATCTAGGGAAGAATTTTACAACTTCTTTTATACTAATGTCAAAAGAGCTGAAAAAAAATCTAAGTCTGTTAAGTCTTCTGGCTAAACCCTAGAGTTATCAGATGTCCACAAAGCCTGAGACGTGTGCATGTTGGAAGAGAGTGTAATGCCTCTGCTCTTCCAGAGAACATAATAATGGAGTTGAAATTTAAACCAGGCATTCTAGTAAATAGACCTCCAAAGTAACCAAAAAATAATTACTAAATTGTCAAGTCATGGTATTCAATATGAACCATATACAGGTTGTCATGGGGTGATTTGT
>WEIT01011359.1:0-21939 GCA_013389985.1 Dryoscopus gambensis
GTGGTATGTTATCACCCCCTATGTTATGTGGCCCTCCCTAACTCCAGTAGTTTTCCACTCCCTCACTAACCCTAGTTAAAACCTAACCATCCCCTGTGACGTAGTGAAACCCCCTTGACCATTTAGCCCCACGATGTAAGATAATAAACGCCATTTTGCCGTCCACCACATTGGTGTAAGCGTGTCTGTGGCCCGAGTGGCCCAAGAGGGGTCGGGCCGCCGTGCTGGCTCTCGAAACCAGGTCGTCATGCCTTCACTAGAAGGCAAAACATCAGATTGAGGAAAGTGATCCTTTCCTGCTCCTCAGCACTGGTGAGGCCACACGTGGAGTGCTGTGTCTGGTTGTCGGCTCCTCACTATGACAGAGATATGAACATAGTGGAGAAACTCCAGCAAAGGACCACAAGGATAACTAAGGGACTGAATCAACTGAAATGGAAAAAGGCTGAGCTATCTAGGACTGTTCAACCAGGAGAATAAAAGGGTCAGGGGGGAATTTTATTAATGTATATAAATGCATGAAGGGATGGAGTAAAAAAAATGGAATCAAACCCTATTTGGTGCTGCCCAGTGACAGGATAAGAAGCAATGGGCAAAAAAACCACAGGAAATTTCCTCCGAATATGAGGAAACACTTTTTCACTGTGAGAGTGATGGATTGCTGGCACAGGTTGTCCAACAAGGTTGTGGAGTCTCCCTCCTCGGAGATGTTCAAAAGCCATTTGGACATGATCCTAGGAAACTAGTTCTAAGTGGCCTGGCTTGAGCAGAGGGGTTGGACCATATTATTTCCAGAGGTCCCTTCCAAACTTAGACATTCTGTGATTCTAAATTTGCATATTCCAAACTCAAAAAGTGCTTATTTCTCTTACTTGATTATGAACAGAAAAGATAGTGAATAGCCAGCTCTCAGAGGTTCAGTTTCCAGACATGTGAAGTTAAGTTAGATGGCTTTAATGATTTCCACTCACAATTACCCAAACACAGTAATTAAGAAAATTAATTGCTTAACTAGACAGCATTTGGACATATAGACATAGGCAAGCCCTTAAGATGACTTCTGCTTTTCTTGAAATTTAATTTTCACCAATTCAGTAAACTGTGAACAAGGTCCAGACTAGAATGTGGAGATTATAAAACTTGTTATTGAATAAATAGCTGTTCAGATATATTTATTGATTTGAGTTATAATTTTTCTTATGAAAATGAATTTGCAGGGGAAGAAACAATTGCACAGTGTAAGCACAGAAATTACAGCATAATTGTTGTCAACAAAAGCTACAACACAATTGTAACATTATCTTTCAAAACTTTTGACCTTTGCCTTACTCTTTGTAAATGTTATTCTGTAGTTAATTCAGTTTCTAAGTGGAAATTTCGCAAATTTCCTTTAAGCAGCTTTAAAACAAAAAAAGTACACAGAAGTTAGTCAACATAAAGTGTAATTTTGAACTGGATTCTCCTCCTAAGGTATATAAACAATATAACAAAGCATTTATTTGAAACTGCTCACTAAACTGACATTACTTAAAGTTTTGTAAATATCAAACTAAGGCAAAATTACTGTATATGTAAGTCTCCTTAATTTTTAAAATACTTCCTCATTTTGTTCATGCTGATAGGATCAGACAGTGTAAAGAACTGTAATTCCTCAGCTGAAAGTTACCATTCCCATTTATCACCCTCCTCAGCTGAAATCCAGTCCCTGTCATGGAGACAAAGAATCATTCAGGCTGGCAGTGATCCTGGGAGTCTTAAGTCCAACCTTCTGTTCAAAACAGTCAACAGTGAATTCAGAGGAAGTTGTTCAGGGATTTGCCCACAGCAAATCCATGCTGACTGTTATGAATTACTTCAGTTTTCTCTGTGCACCCAGAAGTGGCTTTCAAGCAGACTTGTCTAATGATTTTCTTAGGGAATAGACTGAAGTTCGCTGTATTGTGCTTTCTAGTTTTGAGTACAGTACGTTTGCTTTTCTTCAGTCATCAGGAGCCTCCCTGCCCCAATCTCGATGGCCATTCAAAGATAATGAAGATACCATCCTCCGTATCCTTGAAGGTGTCCTGTTTTGTCCCACAGATTTTGATGGGTCGAGATGTCTAAGGATCAATTCTTTTCCACTACTGTTATCTCCTCTTGTCCTTAAACTCTGACCCTAGGCACAAAGGTACAAGCACAAACTAAGGCCCCAGCAGTTAACATTTCCCAACTGAGCACACAGTAACTGGAAATTGAAGGGAGGCAACTTCTTGTACCACTCATACATCATCATCATAAGACATCTAACTATGTAATAGAGATGGGGTTCTCAGAAACTTAATACTGAGAGTGATCTAATTTTATTCAGGCATCTAAAATTTAACTGAAAAAAAATGTAGTCATGACAATTTGAGCAATCTCATCACATGATGAGGAACGTAGAATAAAAAGGAAGGAAAATGCAGCTGAGAACAGACAGAAACATACACCTCTCGCTCAGACTAAGCTGAGAGGCCTATTCAGCTGAATGACAGTGCTCTTGGATAGTTTTACTCCCTGGTACAGACATCTGCAATAAACAAGCCATAAGCCTAACCCAGAACCAACAAATAGTCTTCTGGGTGTTCTTGCTGACTCCAGAAACAGCATGATGGTAACTGCCTTTGAGACTATTCATCATTTGATGAATGAATTTGATTTCAACAGCAGTTTCAGCTTAAAAACAGTCATAAGAGGCTCACAAACAGATGTCCAAATGTACAGCATGGAAGGTAAAGCATACAGTAAAGCTAGGACCTACTTCAGACAGCATTGCCAGCCAAAGAAATGCGAGTCAGACTTACTAAGACTTAGATACCTAAAGTCTAACCAGACAGATCCCATTTATTTTGTGTACACAAGGTAACCCTAGAAGTTCGTGTGTAAAATATATGAAGCTCTATTAACAAAAAAAAGACATATCACTAATGTTTTCTGATTTTGTTTTTACATCTTATGTATAGATAATAAACTTGTGAGAAGCTTATTATAGCTAATGGTAAGCAATTTTCAAATACAGATTTAAGAAGTTAGAACAAAAGATATAAATATTCCCAGGTATGCTCCAAATACATAGTTATGGGATAATACTTGAAGACTCATATCTTTTGGATAAGAATTTTTGCTTAAATAATTTTCTTGGTTTTTTATTTTAACTTTGTGGGAAACTCATAATTCATTTCTGCAAATTTTTTTCTAAATCTAATATTATGGAGACTTCGTTTGGATGGAATTAATATTTATTCTTGGTGGAATTAATAACAAGTACTTTTTAAAAAAGTCTTAGTTCATGAATAAATATTTCAAGTATGTTGAGTTTTCTTTATAAGCAATTCCTAGCTTGCCAGTTTTGTCACTGAAACATTTACACTCTGCTAGATGTGCCGAAGTAGTTTAATGATTCACTAAATAAATGCATTCATAACTTATTTAGTATAGTACCAGATGAAAAGAAATCAGCCAGTGTCACCCACAGATTTTTCACTTTGTTAAAAATTATCACGATAGTATCGACATAGAAAAGGAAGCAAGATATATTTCTGGAGTTTGCAAAGTGAAGAGGTGAAATTTTGTATTGCTCCTTGGGCTGCAGCAGTTGATGATGGAATTTTCATCCTGTCATAAATGATCTGGCCTGAGAATTTCCACTCTAGTGTCACTCACAGAAATGTTAATGACTTTTCAATCCCACTTTTCTTTTTTCTGTCAGTGTGCTGCCTAAGTTCAAGGCACTGTCTTGGAATATGTGTATGCTCATAAATTAAATCAGCAGGTGATCAATGTTTAATATTTACACTGCAAACACCTCAAGATACTTTAACACCGAATTACATTCATATTATCAGATTACTGTAGAAAATCTCTTGGCCCAGCTTCTTATCCACAACAATACATATTATGACCTTGATTTCAGCGGTGACCCATTGAAATGAAAACTTTAGTGAATTAAGAATCTAGCTTTTAATGGAAGAGAGGTAAAGGTTGGAGAGGGGTAAGAGCAGAAGGATGCTCTTTTGACATTTTTATCAGACTTTATTTGTTTTTTAAAGATGGGTTACAGAAGAAGAAAACCTTCCAAGGTTTGTATTAACCTCACGCATGTTACCCTTTTATATTACAAAGAGTTGCAGCATCACTAGCGATAAATAAGAATATTTAGGTGACAAGTTGCACAGCACAGTCACTCAGTTTCCATTAGGATGAGGCTGCATGAATGCTTTATTACACAATTTCTAACATAAAATCTAAAAACCTGAGTTCATATATTGTAATTTTACTCTATACCTTCAATTTTAACATAAGAAAAGAACAGTGATAATATAGCAGAAATTCTCAGTCACATAAGCAAGTCTTTTCTCTTCTGTTTTCTTCTGGATACATTAAGGGTGGTATTCCCACAGCAGGCATAAGAAATATGATAAGAAATCCTCTTTTCTCATAGGACTACTTGTCTCATTGTACCAGTGTATCACTTGTTTTATAGTTTGACTAAAAATAAGTATTTAAAAACTGGCATTAGCTATTTCGAAGTACTAAGAAACGGTAGGTTAAATCTGGCTTCTATTGCATCTAATTTAATCAAATAAGTGAAAATAATCATAATTTCCTGGCTATCCTAAAATCTGGTCAAAGAAGAAAAATTATAATCAGACACTATGAACACTGAAAACAAGAGGGTAAAAAAGGGTGAATAGCAAAATATAATGTAGCCATATGAACAGTTTGAGTTGTTCAGAATCATATTTATAAAATTATCCTTTTTATAAATACAACAGACATCAGTAGAGTATGTGAAACTTCTTTGTTGCAATGTGTATAAAAGCCACAAAAAGAGGCACATTTGTGCAAATCACATTAACATTTGGATTATGTGATAAACTAGAGACATAAATCTGAAAAAAAAATCACAGGAATAAATACATACAAGTCAAACAGAAGTTGAAAATGAATACAGTAATTTTTATTCCAGGAAGTACTTTTAGTACTTTGATGGCAATGAAGACCTCTTCATATTCTGATGCAAATTATTACATACGATGGATTTTTATGTTATTAAGTTCTTTCCTCAGTTGTGTTGTACCTAGACAAGTAACTCACGTAAAGCAGTATCATAAATAATTGTCTCAAACATAGGCAATACTTGAAAATCTCTCCTTAAATTTAATTCTGATAGCTATGTAGAGAATACTATCTATTTAGATATGCCTAGTAATGCTTGGAAAAGCAAGTTATTGTTCACCTTGCAGTAACCAGCTCTGTGGGATGCAGGATTTACAAAGATTCCATTTTCTTGTGCATCTGTATCCCAGGTATGAGAAACGTAATTTTTTCCTAATACACTAGTAAAAGGCATGACAATTTTATGAGCTTCCCATTTCGCTCAATAATAAAGACACCTCATTGTCAGGAATCCAAATTTGTCAAGACAGAATAGATGCTTGAGAAGCTTAGCTACAATAATGTGAACAGCATTCTTTCTTCTTTTATATGGTAGAAACTTGGTTGCAGAAGTGTCTTATTTGTGGAGATAAATAAGAAGCCTACTGCAATATAACAGAGAGAGCTATCTATATCAAATCTTTTTATCTAAGTAAAGTATTACACAATAGCACAATGTGGTATCAAACTACAAATTGAACTCAACAGCAGACATTACCTGAGTTCAGTCCATAGAAATTGGCACACATTCTAGATATTCTTCATTATTAAAATGAGTTATGTCCATTCAACATTTGAAACCCAGTCAAACTCTTTGAAGGTACCCACTTTTCTGAAAATGTTGAAAAAATTTCAGTGGAAATGTAATTGTTGGCCTGTTCCAGACCTCTCCAGGAATAATAAAATCTGTATAATATATCCAGAAAGCAAATCTGTGCAGTGGCTTGAGAAGGAGGTCTAGCAAAAGAAATGTAGAAGGGGATACAATAATTTGAGGGTAAATAAGTTCAGTGGAGAACCTGAGTTGAATGCTTTCAAAGAAACCTGTCTAGAAGAGCTCAGGAACTATTTTACTTTCTAGTAAATAAGTCATAAACAAAGAAATCTTCAAGAAAAAATGTAAAACAGAACACATACTGAGAATCTACTAAACCAGGAACTTAGCATGTAGTATAAGAACACAAATAGAACTTTTGTCCCTTAAGTAACCTTAATAAATAGACCTTGACCTATTACAGAGTGAAAGGCCGTGCTCTATCTCTTGGTGTAGAGCATCCACACCAGTGCTGCTCAAAATTGTTTTTATTCTACAGTGTAAGGATGGGACAGTTAGAAAGCAGAGGACTAGTCCAAAGGATTAAAAGACAAGATAAATCCTGATTTCATGTTATAAAATCCCATCACAAAAATTATTTTCAAAGCAAATTTTTTTAAAAAGCTGAAATATTTGGATTATCTAGGATAACAAGTAGCTGGGACTTTTATATTTTTCAAGTTCCTATATTGTGAGACTGACTAATGTTTTCAACTGTGCTTCTTTCTTCTTAAGAAACAAAGGTTATTTGTATTCTCTACAAGATACTATATGACAGCTATATTTCATACATCCTTACAAAAATGAAGCAGGGACCATTCTCTGGTTCTGAGGTCGACATTTCAGCTTCCGCTGCTCCACATCTAAACTTCATATTGAAGGTTATAGAACTCTACAGGACACAAGATAAAACCATCAAAGCACCTAACTGAGTTGAACATATGAGGTGGGACACTGACAAGTGTGTCCGTCACTAAAAGGTAAAACTGAGCTCCTTTTACATCAGAGATCAAAGAGGATACAGTAGAAACTGCTTTTTATATCCTATGCAGACAGTTATGTTGGCACTACTCAGTTTTCTCCAAGTAATCTACTTAACAGTATGTATAATCTCTTAATCTGAGTGACTTTGAATCCTTCATTGCCAGTTGCAACGATGCTACCCCAGCCACCATGATGGAATGATAATGTGGAGGGACAGTTGGACCTTTAAGGAGAAAGATGTGCAAAATTGATGGAAAGTCATAAACCAAAAGAGGTTGACTTTCCAGTTGAAAAATAAGAAAGCTCTCAAGGAAGGCAGAGCCTCAAAGGTGCTGAAGAGAACTTCATGGTGAACTTCATGGTGAACTGCTTACTGTGCAGTCCTGATTTAAGTTCTTATTCAATCACACCCTCTTAGTCACTGTTTCATTGGTCAGCTCTAGGCTGTTCTTCGCCCCGGATATGAGAACACTTGCCACTGCTAGAGGAAAATTTATACAGGGGTAGTTGCCCCAAAGAAAAACAGAGAAAAATAAGTACCTCATTTATGTCTTCTAAGGCAGAGGTTGTTAGGAGACATTTTTTCTCTACAGAGACAAAGCCCACAGATAAGCCAAACCACACTGCTGTAATCACTAGGCTTAATAGCAGACAGAGAATAACACAAAGTCTAGCCAGTCAACCAGACCATTTCTATGAAAACACAGGGAAAAAAGAAAACTAGACAGAGGCATCTCTCCCTCCACACAGTATTTGTGCTGAGAATGCAAATGGATGCTGAAACAAAATTTCATTGTGGGAGGGCACTTATCTGAGAGCCGAAGGCAGAACAAACAGAAACATTTATCAGAGTGTCTTGGATCACCAGCAAGTCAAAACAGGATTTTATCAGTTTTTCTAAAGGAACATTCAGCCAGAAATTTATAAGGTAATGTCTCTCTTTTTGTTTTCATATAAAAGAATGAAAGTCCAATCAATAGCACAAACCATTCACAAAATGAACCATGTCTGAAAAGAAAGCCTTAGGCTGAGCTTAATAAGACTTCAAGAGGTTAAGAATAACTCCAAATGAACCTACCCAGAATATGAACAAGCACATTACTCTGTAGTAAGTAGGAAACAGAGAGTATCTAAATTTTTAAAGCATCTTAAAAAAAAACCAAACCAAAACAAAAAAAACAAGCTAAACCAAACCAAAATAATTGGGAAAAAAAGAGGTATGAGGAAGATACCCTACTCATAATTTTGCTTGTCTCTGTGTCAAATAAAAAGGTACAGGTTAGCCAGCCCAGCCCACTTATCGGGCTAACAGCTCTCACAGATAGTGTTGGGTGTAAAGAAAACTGTGATGAATAGGGAAAATATGAAGAATCTTTAAAGATTAAAAAAGAAATGGAAGAGAAAATATGATACTGTAGTAAGATCTGTTGGGCTCTTTGTTAAATGGTGGAGAAAAAACTCCATGAAAGAAGAAATTATCTATGTAAACTTTATCTATACCCAACACTGAAGAGAAAAGCTAAAATCAAGACTTTCCTGCTTCCCTCACATCTACATCAAATCCAAACATCTTGAAAGCTATCTAGAAAGAAATTAAATATAGCATTGATGTGTCTACCTCAAGTTTGAAACTGCAAGTAACTGAACTGTGCAGAAGTTAAAAAAAAAACCACAATGGGGATCCAAGGAAATGAGTCAAAGCTGTGAGTCTTGATGAGCCTTTTTTTAAAACATGCAAACCTTTGGGATGGAATGTGTACATGGCACAGTGAGACTGACAGCTCTGATCAAATATAATGTAAGTACGGTTCAAACAGTGTAATTTAGTTATTACTCACCAGGTCTGTATAACCTGTAGAGAAAATAGCCTGATGCTATACTATATCATATTACTATAAACAAGAAGAGATTCAAGCTATTTCAGTGTAAGAAAAAAAAAGAAAATAAATGGAAGTAGATGAAGCTCTACGTAAAATATGTTGTATTAACGCATTCTTAAAATCTAACTTCTATTCACTTGGTGAAAATAAAAAAGTTGTAGAATGGACAAACTTACAGCCCAGAAATGCCAAAGTTGAATTTTCCTATGCCATTATAGCTGCTCCCTTGTGCCTACATGTTATGACAATGTAATTGCTTGATCACCTACTAATTTTCCAATGATACATTAGAAAATCTTGCAATAACTTTTACAGCTCTTATGAGGGACATTTTGGAAGGAATGGTTTTACTAGGGACTTTCCCTAATTCACCAGGTATCTTGGTAAATAAAGGTTATTCATGGACTTTCCCATACAAAAAAACTTGTGCATTTATAAAAAGATTTCTGAAAAAATGTATTACATACTTTTATCACAAAAGTTATATGTAAATGTGAAAATGAAGACAAATTCGTCATACTACAAAAGTCTGCAAATAGCTTCAGTGAAGCTCAGTATTTGTTAACAACCTCTCACCCCCTTTGTCTCTCTAACTGTCTTCTTTATTGCTGTCCTAGGAAGATAGACTAAAGATTGATGACACCAACCAAATCCATTCCATAACTTCAGTTGGGAATGTATCTGCTGAAGAAGTTTTCAGATTTTCTTCCTGTAAAACACCTGTTTTATGGACAAATATAAAACACCCTAAAGTTGTAGGGTTTTTTCCCTTAACCTATATGTAGGAGTAATTTCCAAAGAATGTGTTATCATTCATACAGTGAAGGTATCACAGCCAGCAGCCACAAAACAATATTAGAAGTTGCCTGCTAGGCAGGTAATCTAGTGTTTGTGGGAGGGAAGTGTGCTGAGCTTCTTATTTAACCAGCTCCTAGGGAGTGCCACTGACCAGGAACATCACAAATTATATGGAAACAGGAACTCTGCAGTTAGTGAAGCTGTTCACCTTAGAGAAAAAAAACAAAGGAGCTTGCTGTCCTTTTCTGAGACAGCACAAGTCTGCAAGAGTCAGCACAATGATGATGTTGGCATTCCACAACACAGTCCCCAGCAGGAGCCAGACTGACTGCTCCTGCTGCAGAAGTCCTGACAGAGATGAAGCTCCTGGAAGGGGTCTTAATCATCCAGGTCTCAGGCTGCAGGGAGTGCCTGCTGCTTCTCTCCAAGACTCCACGGGAAGTGATGGTGTCCTCAGCTGTACGAGGTGAGCTCTTCTCAAATCACTGAGTTACCAGGAGAAGCTGCCAAGACTGCATAATTTTGCAGAGTGAATGGGAGGAAGTCTACAAGTTCATTATGAAGATTTGTCAGAGGTCATCCAGAAGGTACATTTGAGTAGGTGGTGGCTGGAAACATGTAACTTCCACCAACAGAAAGAAAGTTCTTTCTATTACTGTGCATGTAGAACTGAAGGACACTTGCCACCAGTGAACAAGAACATCAGGCCATGCAACAGGATTATAGAGAAGCTTTAATAAGCATCTATTATATACTGCCTCAACAAGAATAGGACTTGAGAAAGAAGCCTCATGATTGCAGGGACAGGTTTTTTTGTGGTGGGGAGGGGAGGGCAGGCTTTAGTCACTCCAAGATCTGCTGCAAGGGTAGCATGGCAGTGTGCAAGCAGTCCAGGAGTTTTCAGGAATCCAAGAGGACAGTCTTTCAACACAGGGAATACATGAGATTAGCTGCAAAGGTAATCTGATAACTACTAACAAGTAAGGAAAAACTGACCAGTGACAAATATCAGTGGTAACTTGGGCTGCAGTGACCATGCGGTGTTGGGAATTCAAGATGCTGAGAGAATCAATGAAGGCAAGAATCAGCATAAAGACCTTTGATCTCAGAGCAGATTTTGACCTGTTCAGGGATTTGCCTGGCAAGATTTCATCAGAGGCTGCCCTGAAGAACAAAAAGAGACCAGGAAAGATGACTGATCTTCAAAGGCATCTTCCTTAAAATGCAAGAACGGCTCCATTATGGTGTTCTAGAACTTAAGCAGATACAATAGAAGGTCAGTCTGACTTAACAGAGAACTCCTGATTGATCTCAAATACAAAATAGCAAGTGTACAGAAGGTGGAAGTAAAGACAAGGTATCTGGAGTGAGGACAAGCTATACAAGCGGATTACAGAGCCACTGCTGCAGGGAAGAAACTGAGAAAGCAAAAGTTCAGTTGGGATTCAAATTGGCAAAGGACCTGAAGGGGGACAAGGGCTTTTAAAGGTAAAACAAAAGCAACAGTAAGTAATATGTGGACTAATTCCTGAATAACTTGAGGGCAAAGTGACAGAGGACATAGAAAATGCTTAAGTACTCAGTGCTTTCTTTGTCTCAGACTTTATTGGCAATGTGTGCTCCCAGTCCCTGGTCCCTCGAAGGTCCCTGGTCCCATCTGCAGAGTTTGTGGCAGTCAAGTGCTACTTATGCTAGAGGAAGAGTGAGCTGATGATAATTTAAACAAGCTGGGCATACACATGCATTCAGTACTGCTGAGGGAGCTGGCCACTCTCACTACAGGGCTGCTCTATATCATCTCTGGTCTTGATGATCAGGGAAAATTCCTGATGACTGGAAAACTTCAGGAAGGCTGAGAAAGAGGATTGTAGGAATGATAGGCTAGTCAGGCTCACACCAGTTCCCAGGAAAACTCCAGAACAAGTCCTCCTGAAAATAATTTCTGGCACGTGAAGTAGATCAACATGTTTAGGAACAGTCAGTGTGGTTTTTCAAAACAAGACATGTCTGGCTAATCTGATTGCCTTCTAGGGGTAAGGGGAGAACACTGAATGCTATTTAACTTAGTTTTAGAAAAGCTATTGACATAATTTCGTGTAGTAGCTTCGTAGAGAGGAAACAGAGGTACTGAATGGGTGGACTAATAAGTCCATGCAGACCTGGCTGTGGTCAGCACCTCAAAGTCCACCTGGCAGTTGTGGCAAGCAACTGGGAGGACCAGGCCCCAAGGACAGGCCTGGGCTGATTGTAAGGAAGCAGTGAAAGTCCACTGTTCCACAAGTAAGGGGGAGCCAGGAGCAGAGTACTACAACACAGGCAACAGGGCAGGAGCCTGGACAGTAAGAACCTGGTCCAGCAGCACCTAAATGAGGCATGTTAGGTCTGGCTGTGGTATCCAGCATCAGACATTGTGCAGTCATCACAAGGCAAGTCTGTAGTGAAGAGGAACAGGTCAAGCTAGGAAAATAGTGCATAGATTACGGTCCGAGTTTAGGCCATCAGGGCTCATGATCAGGAATGGGTATGGCTGCAAAGCAGTGGGAGCTGTAGCTCAGGTGGGAGCCAAACAGTTGAGCTGCAGCTCTGAGCAGAGCTCTCAATCAAGAGAAGGGAGTCAGCCTTTTCTGAGGCCTTGTTTCAGAGGTGTCTGGGATCACTCTGTCCAAGGATGTGAAAGGAAGGGGAACGGCCCTCCTCTGCACTATCCCTAAGTTGACCCTGAGCCCAGGGACCCAGACCTCCAGGAGGGAGGATTTTCTCAGGGCCTTCACACTGATATTACTGCTGTCTATATTCAAGACTAGAATGACAGGGTGGAGTTCACTTTCAGTTTTGTGAATGATGTCACTAAGAGGAACAGTTGATGATAAGGTAGAAGGCTGGGCTTCCATTTGGAGTGACCTCAAGAGGCGGAGACACTTGCT
Organism: Dryoscopus gambensis; assembly: GCA_013389985.1. Taxonomy (NCBI): domain Eukaryota; kingdom Metazoa; phylum Chordata; class Aves; order Passeriformes; family Malaconotidae; genus Dryoscopus; species Dryoscopus gambensis. The sequence continues at coordinate 12,357 of WEIT01011359.1, forward strand.
GAAAGGTAGAGCAGGAAGCAGCAGGAGCTGGCTGCCCAGCAAGGGAAAACTAACTGGCAGCAAGGCAGGCAGAGGCAGACCTCACTAACAAGGATCCAGAAGGCTGAGTCATTAAATCTGGATCAGGATCAGGATCAGATCTGGACAGAGCGAATAGGTGTAGCTCAAAAGTCTGCACTCACAAGGCAGGTCCAATGCCATGTTAGATAGGCCCAAAGTCAAACCAGAGATTCTGAGCCAGGATCAGGATTAAGGTACAAGATCAGGCACAGATGTAGATGCTACACAACAGCAATGTAGCACAGGCAGGGCCCAGCAATACACCCTCTACTAAAAAGCAGATCCCAAGGGAATGGAGGGGCATGCCCTCATTTCTGTCTGGCTTTGCAACAGCTCTTACAATGAGGGAGCTGACCTCAGACTGAGCCAGCTACACTCCTTAGCTCAGCCAACTAAATTACTAGAAGTGGGGAATATGCTCAGGACCCTGGCAGCATCTCATGAAATTCAGCAAAGGCAAATGCAAAATCCTGCATCTGGGATATAATATTGTAATGACACAGGCTGACAATCTAGAATGCAGATCCATAGAAAGGAACCTAGGTTTAGGATGATGAGTGTGAATAAGCAGTGCAGTTCTGCAGCAATGCATGCTTAAACACAAATAGGGTTACATTAGTAAGAATATAACCAGCAGGGTTAGTTGAAGGGCTTATCCTCCTTTCCCTGGCACTTGCAAGATTACATTTGGAGAGTTGTGTCAAGTTTGGGTGTCTGCAGTATAACAAACACATAGACAAACTCGCAGAGCCCATCAGAGGCCATCAAGATAGTTAGGAAATTAGAGCATATGACATACAAATATAGGTTGAGAGTGCTGGGCTTGTTCATTTGTAATAAAAGAAGGCTGGGTGACAGCTAATTGCTGCCTTAAACTATGCAGTAGATGGAAAAAGAGTAGATGGAGCCAGGCTGCTTGGATATACACAGTGAAAATAGGACAAGCAATGACCAAAAATTGCAGAAGAGCAAATTCCTGATAAGTACAAGGAGAAAAAAGTCACCATGAGCATGGCCTAACACTGGAAGAAGATTCCCAGAGAAGCTTCAACTCTGAAGATATACAAAACTTGACTGGATAAAAGTTCTTCAGCAACCTAAGTTACTCACAGTACTGAGAACTGGAGAGGTCAGAGAAGGCAGACTTAGATCAGGTCAACTTCCAAGGACCCTGACAGCCTAAATCTATTTCATGCACCTAATTTTCAACTCAGATTCTAGGAATGTCTTAGAATGCATTTCAAAAACAAGACTTGGAATCATGATCTGTATGTAATTTTTATTATAAGATTATAATAAACCTGTAAATAGTGTTCACTATAATGAAGAATAGATATCAATGTCTCACTGTCCACACGGAAAATGGTGCCATGTGTGCTTCTGCAGGGGTGACCAAGGTTTGATACTATATAATAATGCCATTAATGATCTGGATCATGGAATGCAGTGTATGCTTATTAAATCTGCAAACAATACTAGGCTGGAAGCAACTGTGTACATTGGAGGACAAGATTAGAATTCAAAATGATCCTGAAAAACTGTAGGAATGGTCTGAGAAAAACAGGATGTTATTGAACAGACAAAAGCGTGGGGCATTACTTTTAGTAGACATACTAAATTGTACAAATACAGAATGTGGCGCACCCAGCTTGTTTGTACTTTTGCAGAACAAGATTCAGGGGCAACAGAGGATCACAAGCTGAGTAAGAGTCAACATGTCATGTTGCAGCAATAAAACCAAACAACACTGGCATTTTTGTCTTTAGAAGTTGTAATCTGCAAGACATGAGAAATAATCTCTCCCCTCTACACAGTATTGCAAGGTCTCAGCTGTAGTAGCCAGTCCAACTTTAAGCACTACCTCAGGAAAGATGCTGAACAATTAATGCAAGGTGACTTTAAGCCCTATTGGGATTCTGATGACAGGGTAATAATTTTGACTTACTTTCTTGGTGAAACTGTAAACATCCAGAAATGCATCCGTTTCACAGGTATCACACCCCTTCTTTTACAGTCATAGATGGAAATCATTAAGCCATTATCAATAAAATATCCAGAAAGGTAATCCTAAAGCAAGGAAAAATAAATAATATGTGGAAATTGAGGAAGAAGTGTTTCATAGCTCTTTCTTTTCTAGGTGAGAGATGGCTTTTTTTGGTGGTGGTGGTTTTTGGGGGTTTTTTTGGTTGTAATGTCAGAAAACAAAAGAGCTATCCTGAATAACACCTTCTTCTCATTTTAGGGAAAGCAAACAAAAAACTAGATAAATTCCTTTGGATAAATCCTGCATGCATTTTAATTCAGAAAACTTCTCAAAAATCAGTTGCTTTGCAGGAATATAATGAAACATGTTTACTAGGTGTTTTGTTGGGGTTTCTTAGTAATCTATTTCCAGAGTTACAGATAAATATATAATAGCTAAATACATAAAATGGGAAGATAATCACAGAATCATTAAATCATGGAACAGGCTGGGTTGAATGGGATGTCCACAGATGATCTGTTCCTTCCTTTTGTTCCCTCTTTTGGGAAAGAGAGCCTAGATGAGACTATCTAGCACCCTGTCCAATTGCATCTTGAAAACCTCTAGTGATAGGGATTCTACCACATCCCCAGGGGGGTTGTTCCAACTAATGAGTGTTCTCAATAAAAAAAAAAATATTTCTTACATCAACTTTCCCAGTACAACTTGTCCCCATTGCCATTTGTTTTCTCGATGTGACTCCTTGTGAAGGAGTCTCTGTCTTCTTTGTAGATGCTCTTTAAGTACTGGAATACTGAGATGAGGTCCCCCCTGAGCATTCTCTTTTCCACAGAGAAAACATCTAACTCCTTCAGCTTTTTCTTGTAGGATGTGTTCTTCAGCCTGTGATTACCTTTGCAGCCCTGGTTTGGACCCTCTTCAGTCTGTCCATATTTTTCTTGAATTGCAGTGCCTAGAATGAGGCTCTAGCTGCATCCTGACAAGAGCTGAGTAGAGTGTGAAATAATGTCAAATAATACTCATAGTTACTGTAGGTTCCTGTTGATAATATCAATCATATATCAATAACTGTCGAGCGCTCCCTGATAATAAAATTAGGCCATCAATTGCATATACTTAGTTGAGATAAACTAGCCAATCAACTCTAAACCTTCCATTGATCTCTCCTCCTTGGTGTAAAATAAATGTTAAGTCCTTAAAGGTAGAATTTAATGGTATGTGTTTGGAAAAATGTTTCTAATAACATGCAAGAGCTTGTGATCCTTTTTATCTCCTACTGTTGTTCATACTGCAGCATATAGACAAAGCGCATGACCAACATCCTTTCTGTCTAAGTATTTATTTGGTTTCAAGTAGCTAAAGTGAAAGCATGCAGAGCACATAAAATAAACATAATTTGTTGATGAATAAGGTCTTTTTCTTCAACAAATATATGTTTCATAGCGACAATTAGTTCATTGTGTCATGGCAGTGATTCCACTAAAAGTTAATTTCCATCATCGGTTATTGTCTAGAAACGCACTAAAAGAAGCATGTCAGAAGTAACAATAATTTACATGTTTTTAACCCTAATTAGAGTTTAGAATTTTTGTTTTAATATTTTATGCTAAAAAAAGCTCATAGAAATCTAATTGTAAAAAGTGTCTTACACTAACAATGGCAGCATGGACTGACTTCTCTTGGAATTGGCCACAGTGATAATCACTGAAGGATAATTCTTAAAGTTAGCTGGCAGCGTGACACGCTGCATGAAAAAAAAGAATGCTTGACAAAAAGTAGAGAATATAAGAGGAGGAGAAAAGACTAGCAGGACTTTTCTTAAGATCCCAATTGTTGTCTAGAAAGTAAATCTTTATGGGCCCTCATGTTACTACATTTCCATTATGCAAGAGCCAACTACATAGATTGAGGCATCTACAGATGAAGGAGTCGAGATATCAGTATCTATGAAATGAAAAATCAGTTATGGACAGCCAACAAACAGGTCAATATTAATAACTGACCTTCATAATAATTTATTTAATAATAACATCAACACTAAAAATATTGTATTAATTTCAGTACTAAAAAGGCTGTAATGGTTACTCTTGCAAAATATAAGAAAGATGAGAATAAAATGTCCAAATGGAATAAGGAGCTCAAGCTCGTGGTTTTAAAGCATGATTTGTGAAACAATCACAGAATAAACTCTTCCAAAGCCAAGAACCTAAGCTATGCATTACTGCAACAAATTGTGCTGTATGTTTTCAGTAATAAAACATACAAATCCTGCTATTGACATCTATGCAAATTTACTATGATTATATTCTAATAAAAGCAATTTAAAAAATTAAATACCTATCTTCATTTAAAAGTAAAAGTTCTGTTTCATGTAGATCTGGTTAATGTTCAACTACTTCTCAGACTATTACCTCTTTTTACTCTAAAAGCTTATGTTTAATGAATTCTTCTCAGTAGAATTTATAACCATGAGAACAAACATAATGTCTATTTAATTTTTGGTAATCTGAGTATAAAAATCAGAGAGATAAATATAGATTAATATAAATTTCTTATAGATAATAACTGTATTTTTTAAAATTTCAACCAAGTTATTTGGATAACCTATTAAAATAAAAACAAAATAACTTCTTGAAGTCATACTGTCTTCATCTGCTTTACTGTGATTGAAATGTAGAGAATCTCACACTTAAGGTCTGTTACAGTGTTCCTGAAACTGCACAGAGTATAACAACTTGCCTCAAGGAATACCTACAAGGTATTTTTTAATATTGCTCTCTTTCAAGAATAAAGTAAGAAATTATAGAAAAAGCATATAGAAGTTATTTACAGTTAGAGTAGCAAAAAATTTAACCAGTTTATTTTACTTCTGCTTTAATGCACCCTGTCATGTGGAAGTTAAAAACAGTGAATGAAACACCTCTGAGCTGTGTGATGCGACTGACATGTTGGAGGAAAGGGAAGCCATCCAGAGGGAGCTTGACAGGCTTGAGAGGTGGGCCTGTGCCTACCATGTGAAGTTCAACAAGGCCAGGGTGCAAGGTCCTGCACCTGACTCAGGGCAATCCCAAGCACAAATACAGGCTGAGGAGAGAATGGATTGGGAACAGATGTGAGGAGAAGGGCTTGGGGGTGCTGGTGGATGAGACGTTGCACATGAGCCTGCAACGTGCACTCACAGCCTAGAGAGCCAAACATATCCTGGGCTGTGTCCAAAGCAGCGTGGCCAGCAGGTCAAGGGAGAGGACTCTCTGCCTCCACTCTGCTTGGGTGAGATCACATCTGCAGTACTGTGTCCCCCTCTGGTGCCCCAAACACAAGAAGAACATGGACCTGTTGGAGCAAGACCAGAGGAGGGCCATGATGATGATCAAATGACGGGAGCACCTCTCCCATGACAACAGGCTGAGAGTTGGGGTCATTCAGCCTGGAGAAGAGAAAGCTCCAGGGAGACCTTACAGCACCTCAGAACCTTAAGGGGGCCTACAGGAAGGCCAGAGAGGGACAATTCAAAAGGGCATCTAATTATTGGACAAGGGGGAATGGCTTTAAGATGAAAGAGCATAGGTTTAGATTAGATGTTAGGAAGGAAATCTACTGTGAGGTTGCTGAGACACTGAAACAGGTTGCCCAGAGAAATTGTGGGTGCCCCATCCCTGGAAATGCTCAAGGCCAGGTTGGGTGGGATCCTGGGCAACCTGGCGTAGTGGGTGGTATTCCTGTCCATGGAAGGGGCTTGGAAGTAAATGATCTTTAAGGTCCCTTCCAACCCAAACCATTCCATGATTCTGTTTGGTGCAACCCATATGCATAGCAGGGAACATTTAGATGCAGTGATAGCTTTTCTGTTTACATTTGCCAGGTTTTGTTTTTTCTTTTTTTTTTTTTTTTTTTAACTTAAAGAAATCCTAGTTTTCAAGAGAAAGGGGCTAATAGCACTTCCTGATCCTGGCACAGGAACAAATCACATTATCCTTACTCATGAGAATAATCTAATTAAACACAACAGGAGTCCTCATATGGACATGGTAAAGCAAGCAGTTATTTTGACGTGACATTGGCAGACAAATGAAAATTCTCTTCTTCTTTCAATCACAGTTCAGTTCTGATCTATATAATTTCATTATTAAAAAAATCCCACTTTTAAGAGTCAGTGTAAATATATGCCTGTACAGAGCAGTCCCTATTTACTGAAATAGTTCCATGTTTTGTAGCCAAGAGTCTGTCTTCTAAAGCATGTACTTTCAAGCTTTCACAGTTGAATGATTACATAATCTTTTTACCCCAAAAATGAAGTAGCATTGCTAGAATTTATTTTAGAACTGAAATAAAAATTGAGCTAAAACTTTAAACTTTGTCAGTTTTATTTTCTTCCCCATCTGCTTGTGGCAAACATAGGAACATGGACAAAGGTATTTTTCTTTGTTTTTTGATTTTGTATTTGTGAAAACCTTCTGGCATTTATGGAGACTGGAATCTGAGATAATTTGAAGAATATCACAGGAAAAAAATTCCCTCCCTTCAACTATTACAGCTGAGGGCAAAGCATGCTCTGGGAGCAAAGGGATTGCTTTCTCTCATTTCAGTGGGGAGCAAGTGTTGTAAAAGGTACAGAAAGAGACAGGATCAGATCCTGTCATCAGTCCTGTTTTTGTGAAGGATGAAGGAGTGCACAGCATCCTTTCACTCCCGCCACACCTAGTCTGGGCCTCTGTCAATGGTTGATCTTGTATGCTGACCTAAAAATGGCTACAATTATGCAAATACCATGATTTGCTAATGCAGAGCACCTTGCTGGACTGAGATCCAACTAAACATCTCATGAATGAAATTGTCACTAAGAAATTACAGTCTTTGGAATGAATACGTCAATATCAAGAGGATGAGACAAACAATGTTTTTAAAGGAAAGATATGAGTCATGTTCTATAGCATTTCTTGTGCATGTACTCTTACTTTAATTTTCAGTCTGATGAGGTGTTGGAATGGAAGCAAATGAACACCAGAGCTGCAATTACTAAAGGGCTGAGATTAATGTTTCAAATTTGTTTTTCTTTTAGAGTGACAGTGCTACAATAATGTTCACACGAGTTGATGAATGGCTCACCTCAATGAAAGTTTGCTTGTCAAAAACAAACACTGTTGATTAGAGAAGACAGCTACTTCTTCACAGCGCTCCAGCTTATAAAAATAAAGAGAACATGACTTTGTAAAAATTTATTTGTGAAACTAAATAAGAGTTTAAGAACTAAAGGAAGTCTCTTCTATTAAACATATTGTTGGATATTAACCTTCTTTTAATGATTTTTTTCCCCTAATACTATGTATATTACATGATTTCAGCAGTGGAAATATTAACTAGTTCAAACTGGATATTATATAATAAAGGATTTGACTAATACAAAGAAACTCAGGATTGCAACTTTATCAGAAATTAAATATGGAGGAATGCACTGATAGTTGTATGTGGAACAGCTGTAGTCAGGAATTACTGCAGCAGTTGGGTACATGGGCAAACAGTGGAGTCTTCCATGAATAGTAGCATGAATTGTGGAATCGAAAATAAAACTTATTAAACCATATTTTGTTATCCTGCTTTTCTAGAGAAAGAACATTTGTGTGGTTATGTGCTATTAGTTCATCTGTTCCACCACAAGGATGAACAAGTCACTGACAAATTTTAAGCAAATTTAACAATGGATCTCAAAGCTTCAAAGTTATTTTGGGATTTGTGAAAGTCAGTAGATAGAGATCCAATTTGATATACCTACCAGTGGAAAAGCAATTATAATTTAGCTTCCTACCCATTTGGCAAAGACAGGCAGTAACCAAGAGATGAATCAGAACAAGAAACCAGTCAACCCACCAGCCAACACGAAGCTTTCAACCAACAATACTATTTGTAGCAACATGTCTCACCATATAGATGTAGAAGTGAGAATAATGAAGAGAACTGACTATCGTGGGTTAGCTCCTAAAGGTGTTACAATTTTTAGTGACTGTTACAGAATTCTAGGCTTAGGTTTCAGTTTTGCAAAAGAGGTCATGTATTCCTGAAAGCAGTTAAGCGAGCGTGTATTCAGCTTTGCTAGTTCTGGTATGGGGCTGGTGAGAATGGAACCTTTGGCACCTTCATGAACATAAAAAATTTAAGTGCACCTTTATTATGAATCATACATGACTGCTTGTGGCTGGTGCAAATTGTAAAGGAATTTTTTCCAAGAAAACTTTGTGCTTTCTTATCTCACATAAAAGACCTTTTGGGTTTTCTTCCCATCATTTGAAGCTTTCTGAAATAATGTTGGTTCCGTGTTTCACCGCTAATCACTGTTTTAGTCATGTCTATGTAGCTGGGCTATACATACTGACAGGCACTTTGCCAAAGTATGGGCTTTGCCAAAAAGTAAACGTATCATACTGTATCTCCAAGTACATAGAGCAAATGCATCTTAGTACAGAGCTGAGGTATTCTCTTTCTTTTGGTGGAGTTTACAGCATCTGCTGTAATCTGGGAGGATTTACTGATCCAGTTCTGCTGATTCATCGTGTTTATGGAGTTTATTACCTAAAGATGGATATAAGCAGGACCACCTATTCAGCCAAAACCCCAACTCTGGGGCTAGAGAGAGTCAGGATGAATGATATTCTGTGACCAGGGGGCAAGCTTTGTAGTAAAATTAAACACTGTGATGAAAGCCACTACAAAACCAATAACATCTTTTTTAACAGGTATGGATTAACCCCAGCACACCTAGAGCAAATATATACAACTTTATTCAACACTACAACAACTATTAAAATAATTTGAGTACCCTCAAAGCATCAGACATACTTCTGTTTCTCTAGTACTGGAGAGGCTTGACAAAAATGCTCATTGCCATGAGAATCACTGCAACCAAGAGGCTTAGTAAAACTGCTGTTGACTGGACACCGCTGCATGTAAGACCACCACTAAGCAAGAAGGGTGCAAGTATTAACAAGAACTCTGGGAATATATCCCTTTCCTTGAACAAGCAGCACGTGAGTTCTCAAGACTGCCTGACCCAAAGTTACTACTGTCCCTCCCCATACCAAAGGGGACCTCAGCTCAGGAGCAAGACACACCCCCTGACACCCTCACTCCAACCTCACCACTCTATAAGACTGGAGTTGCTAAGGAAACCCACCCAAAAGGTCCCTACCCAAACACTTTCACAGAATCACAGAATGTGTCAGGTTGGAAGGGACCACGGTGGTCCAACCTCATTGCTCAAGCAGGGCCATCCTAGACCACATTGCTCAGGACTGTATAGAGATACGTGAATATCTCCAGTGAGGGAGACTCCACAATCTCCCTGGGCAATTTGTTCCAGTGCGCGGTCACTTTCCTCACACACACCGTGGGGCCAGGGCGGAAAAGGCAGGGCAGACGGCACAGAGGCTGCAAGGTGCGGGAGCGGTCCGAGGGGCGCCGCACGGCTCTGCTCAGCCGGTCGGGGGCAGCGTAGGGCCCTGACCCGCGGGGCGCTGGGGGCGGCGAGGAGGCGGCACCTCCCCGTCC
>WEIT01011359.1:25926-45963 GCA_013389985.1 Dryoscopus gambensis
TGTGAAGGTCAGAAGATCTTAAGAATCTATGAGCTGAATGCTTTTTGAGAATGATTTTGTAGAATATTGTACTTTTTACATTTCTGCCTCGCTGTATCACATGCGTTCTTCTGGGATGGTGCTTATTTTGGTTTTGGTCCGTGGGTTTAATACAAATTCCCAGGCTCAGCATGCTCTCTCGGAGATGTGTGTTCATTGACCCTAGTATACTGCAAAGCACCAAACTAGAAAGGACTTTTCTTAAAAACACTGTAATCTAATTGCTCTAAGGGATTTCTCTTTGGGGATATTTTGACACCGGTTCTGTGCTTCTGTTGATGAGGAGGAGGCCTTTCCTCTTTGAACAGCTCTATTAGTTTTCTTATAGTGCTGTCAAGGATGTTGTTATTGCATGGTAGATGTGCTTGTTGCTGCTAGACTGATGTTTAAAATTAAGTTCTACACCATGTGCTCCAGAAAATGTGATATTAAAGTGGAAGTGGGTTAGTCTGTCTACCTGTATTCTTCTACTTTGTCTACTTTTGTTTATCTTACTTCCTAGTACGAAGTTTCCACACACGGCTTTAATTAGTTTTCTTTAATATACCTTGACTGGTCTTTCCTTCCATTATTTTATCGACTTGCTTTCTCAATTCTCCGCTTTTCCAGTATTTTAGTGGTCTTGGGAGTTTTTCTTCCATTTATATTTTAACTGACTCTTGTTTGGCCATCTTTGATCAAACACAGCTATGTGAGTTGCATTGTTTCTTAGCCTTTAGGAAACTTTTTTTGTTCCAGTTTGAATTTCCTAGCATTTTTGATTTTGGGTTTTTTAGTGCTGATTCTATGGCAGTGCACAATAAGCAAGGTGAACAGGAAGCTGAATGATACTAAAAAGTTGTGACTGGTGCTGAAACATGCTGCTCATTTTGCCTGTGCATCTTGAACAGATGATGTGATGCAGGTTTGAACAGAATTCAGTCTGATACAGGTGTAGCTGACCAGGGTTCTCCTTGTGCAATCTGGAAAGCTTTTATATATATTTTGTCAGGCTAGAGAGTGCTTGTAAGAAGTAGGTCAAACACCAGGCTTAGTTCAAAAAGTCTTTTTCTGTTCTTGTTGACTGCAGCCCACGCTTCTGCCTAGCTCTTCTCGTTTTCTTGGCTGTTCCATCCTACTTCAGTGTTAGTCACCCATCACAAGAGGTAAGCCATTTTTTAGTGCTCTGTCACATTGTGTACTCGTAGGAGTGGCATTTGCAGCTTCAGAGCAAATGGGTTGAATTATGTGAGAGGCTTTCTGTTGTAGTGGGCATAAGGAAATATGGTAAGGGAGGCCTGAGTAAGAAAGGTGGTTTTTGGTTTTTTTGTGTTCTTACCTTTGATACTTGTTTTCTTCAGAGATTGGTTGAGGGTCTTCTTAAGCTATAGTTGGCTTTGGTATTTGAGTTCTTTCAATACATTTACAGTTTTGGTTGCTGCACTGTCCCATGGCACAGTTCTACTTTTATGTGGGGAGGAAGAAACACTTTTGTTCATTGGTTGCTGTTGTAGTCTGAGAAAGCGTGGGCCTCCTGAGCTGTAGCCTCCATCATATGACTTCAGTTTTTCTTGTGGAACTTGGCTTTGCAGGCATTTTCTTGGTGAAAGCCGCCTCATTTAGAGTGTAATTCTCTGCTGATAGATGGTACTAATGAAAAAAGTAAGGTTTGGGGAAATTTTGAAGTTGGGATTTTTTGGGGCTTTTGTTTGTTTGCTTTTTGTTTAACTGATACTTAACTGAAGGTGGCAGTCCTTGTCCAAGTTACTGTCTGTCCCACTGGTCTCTTGGTATCCTGCTCATCTGTCCAACTAATCTGTGTTTGGACGTTACTGTACAAGCTACCAGAGTCAAATGAAAAGAGAGTATCTAATGTGAGAGTTTGTCATAACATTCCACAGGCAGCAACTTTAGAGTACTGTAACTGTTGTCATCATTTAATGCTTCTGTGGAAAACTTAGTTTTGGTTACAGAAAATCTATGAATGACTGAATGTTCATTTAATTATTTTGGAATAACTGATTTTTTTGGGGGCTTTTTGGTCTAAACTTTGGCAGTAAGTGTTCATGACTGAGAAGTTTTTTCAATCCTTCTATCACTCATAAAGCACTAATGGTATCTCAGCAGCTGTCTTGGAATCTGCTGGGGTTCTGTTATGAGGGGCTGATACATTTCTTAGGCGATAACTTTTTAAAATCCATCGTGTTGAGCATATAACTGAGTGTTCCTTAATGCTTAACTCGGAATAGCTATTTTCTTCTTAGCTTAACTTTATCTTACTTAACTTTAGTTCTCACTTGTCTTTGCAGGATTCAGTTCATGGATTATAAGGGAGGTGAATACTTAGAGACTCTTTTATTTTTGTCACACTGAAGTAATAAAGTTGTGAGACTGGTATTGAAAAAACACCTGCAATCCTTGGCCTTTGCCCTACTCCCTCTTGAGACCCTACCTGTGTTTTCTGCCTTTGCATCAAGCAAAGGGTTAGCACCTTTCTCCATCAAGATGCTATTTTTACAAAATTGTGACCTGATTCCCCATTTAAGCCGTGTGTTTGACAAGACTAAGTGTTTAGCCGTGTACTCGGTTATACACTAGTCTTTCTCTCTATGCTCTGTATTTTCTCCTGTCCCTGCTTTCAGATGAGCCCTCAGAGGGGCAGAACTTGGGGGCATGGCTCATAACATTGATGTGGCAGAGGTCTAAGAGGCAGTGGTGCAGTTTTTTCTTTCATGTTAAGGCTTTTCAGTGTCTTCACTCATACATCTTAAATATTTGAATAACTGTCTATATTGCATCCTTAAAAAAACCCAACCAAAAACTAACACCCAAAACTTGCATAATCATCTCTGAATTCCTACCAAAGTGTTTGTTCCCGTATTGCACTGTATTGAATTTAGTCAAAGTGGAATGAAATCTGTGATTGGGTCAGTAGCAAAACTGAATCTTTTCTGATAAATGCTGTGCACTGTATTAACAGAATGTTGACTTAATAAGCTGTCTAAGCTATTTTAAATCAACCTCTTAGTCCTACCTGTTCATTACTTGGTTCTGCACCTTTTCCATTTTGTACTTTAGCCTGTCTCAGTAAATCTATTTCAGATCAATTTGTTTTGCTCTTCCATTAGTGTACAGTGTTTTACTGTACTTTACACAGAACAGTATCATTGCAGCTACCTTGTTATATATTCAATGTGCCTGCTGGCCAGAGGGCCACTGTAGTAGTGGGTGTTCATGCTGATGAAGTTCCATTTATTTTTTAGTGAAATTTGATCATTAACTACCATTTGTTTTTATGGAAATACTCATTGTGGAGTTTTACTAGTTCGTGTATCGACAGAACCTTTAAGCTTTCTTTAAGTCTGAATCAAATTTAGAACTTGCTTTTATAATCAGAGGCAGCAGACTTTTGAAATGTCAGTTTTGAATTTGATGACTTAGCTCCTGCATCTATCTTGCAAGAGTTTGGTGTAGATGTACTATAATGATACAGTATCCTATATATGATCGTCAGCATAAAGATAATGAACAATTAAAAAATATTTTTTTTGTGGAGAGTCACATATTGCTTCCTTAATGATAGAAACATCCACTTCAACTGTAGGATTGAGATGGATTTCAGATATTTGAACTGTAACTTCATAACTTCCAATTTAGGAAGCTTGTTAATGACATTAATGTCTTAGAGAAAGATTATCTGTNTGCGAGTACTGCTAATGCCATTCAACAGCTTACGAATGCTTGGCATCTGTCTTTGCAAAATGATGTTTCTTTCACTGCCCTTTTGTTTAACCGTTGAAAGCCTTCCTTAACTATGCGGAATAAGTATTAAGTTTTGGAATTAGCTAGAAGTGGTATAGGGCAAAATACTCACTAGCAAGTGAAGTCGATATTCATATCATGCTTTTTGTTACCTCATGACTTTTGTAGTACTGGGACAATATAGAGAGGAGGATGGAAATAATCATTCTTTGAGCAGATTCTTCAAAACCAATGAGGCATTGTAATCAGTTTTATGTGATCTCACTTCTTTTTTTGCTTTATAAATCTTCATATTCTGTGATAAATACTAATTACGTGAAGTTTTCCAACTTTTATTGAATTCTGATTGCCTGCTTTAAGAGTCACTGTAGCGGGTTTGGGATTTTTAATTTTGTTTCATAAAAAGAAAATAGTTTGAATATTTATAGACACAAACATGAATTTGAAAACCTCTCCTTTGATTGAGAAAGGATCCCATACAAACCTATTGTAAGAGACCCCTACTACAGAGTTATGGAAAACAATAAAATATACTTTCATTAAATATAGAATAGTAGCCATGAAATACACACTCAAGCTAGTAATGAACCAACTAAAGCCAAGCTGTTTTGTATTCTCATGCCTGACCAGTCAGAGTTTGCCCTTAATCTTCAGCAATATTTAGTGTAGTTCACTGCATTAAAAAAACCAAATTTTGATTTAATTGGGAGCAAAAAATCCCCCTATGCCACTGTTAATGTTAAAAAACCTTTAATTAAAAAACAAAAAGGGGGAAAAGAGATTTGAAATCAGGGGTGCATTCCTGCTTAAAGTCAAATGTATGTTTTTACAGCTGGCAGAACAGGGAAGCTGCCTGCCCCTTCCAATAGGACACACACATGAGAATGGACGTATGGAGCTATATCAGCTCCAGTTGCATAGCATCTTCATAATGGGAGCAAACATCAACTAGTAGATATGAGAATGCAGGGAGAATGGGCTTCCCAGGGGTCTGGAGAATGGACTTGAGGATTCTGCATCTTTGCTAAAGAACATTAGCTGCACCTGTTTAATTGCAGGAATTGGAATGCTGAGAGAATGGGTAAAGAGTTTTTGCCTGAAACGAGAAAAAAGCCTATTTTATAGGAAAAAAAAATCAGCTTAATCCCTCTTCAAATCATAATTTTTATGTCCGTAATGAAATTTAACAAGGGGGCTCTGAAAGCTGCGTTTTTGGCTATGTTAAGTTGTGGAATAAGGAAGGAGGTAAAGAACCTTAGTAAGTGGTATGTTATACTTTTAAAGCTGGTGGCTATTGCTGTTTTCTTCTGAGGTTGAGAGCTCCAATAAAAGCTCAGCACCCACTCTTTTCCTGCTGTTGTTGCAGCAAAATAAATTATCTGTTTTCGTAAATGGCAAGGTGTGTGCAGTATTTATGAGTCATATCTCTGACTGATGGCTTCTTGGCTGTTAATATTCATCTACTGAATAGCTGAAACTTACAGAAACATTGGTGTAAGACTGCATTGGATTGAATAAGGTCTTCCAAGCAGTATGCTCAGGAGATGGGAGCTGTTTCATTCTTCTGTTTCCCCTCAAGACTTATGGAGCCCTTACCCTGTGTTTTAGTCTCTGGGGTTCCCAAAATCTTTGCTGCTGCTGCTTCTGTATCTTCAGCTATGGCATATATATCTTGAAAGCACCTGCAGAAGTCTGGTTTCTGTTTGTTTTGTTTTATGTAGCTTATTGAGTGATTTGAAAGACTTTCTTATCCACTCTGTTTCTCATGGAATTGTTGCAGTGTTCATTGCATCTTTTGATACTTTAGTGATACCCTGTGTGAAAGCAGAAATAGACTTACAAGAAGACCTTGTTAGATTTGAGTCTACTATCCAAGGCTGAAGTGAGTTGAGTCCATCTGAAAAGAAACTTTGTCATACTATCCTGGGCTCATGCACACCACTGAGAAGAGTCTGGCTCTCTTGTGTCTACTCCCTGCCCATCCTACCCCCCTACAAATGCACATTTATAAGATCTCTTCAAACCTTCTCTTCTTAGCGCTAAATAATCCCAGCTCTCTTCAGCCTTTCTTTGTATGTCAGATGTTCCAATCCCTTAATCATTCGCACATTTAGATCTTTATTCTCCTTGTGCAGATAACGAAAAGTGGGAGGTGGAGTCTGGGAAGCCTTTTAATTATAGCAATCCTCTTCCTCATCTCACAGTATGAGCTGCAGTATCTACCACAAATAATCCAATGTAGCAATGCCTAACTCAGCAAAGCACAATTTGCACCACATGCAGCCGAGAAAGAAAACAGACCTTGGTGAGCCACAGCAGTGAGCATTTGCTTTTCATCTGTTGTGCCTGCTTGTTAATAGATAGTCTTGGATGAAACACAAACCCAAGACTATCTGTCAGTTCTGTAAATCATAGTTATGGTTTTATATAAGCTTTATTTCTTGGATTTCAGAAATATAAAACGTAGCTACATTTGATATTTTGCTGAGAAAGTACAAAGTTAATGGCATAATACTGAGTTAACGAAACTTTGTGGCTCCTTACATATACTATAAATACTACCTTATTCAAGAAATTAGCATGAAATGAAGTTAAACTAGAAGAGCTGTTAGCATAGTTTTCAAAGCTGTAGATGCTTGATATTAGAAGGAGAAATTAAAATATTCAATATAGAGCCAAGGTTGTTGAAATTCTGCATTGGGTTTGTCAAAAAGAATAGATTCCTGACTTTATATATAGTCTCGTGTTTATAGATTAAATATTCAATAGCACTTTATGTGCATATAACTGTATGCAACTTAGAAACTGTAATATATGAAACAAAGATGATTGTGTAACAAAATTTTTATAGTTCATGTTTCATGAACAGAAAAGCATTTATTCAAAGTAACTTATAATGTACAGTAATAAACACATTGTAACTAGAACAATGTGTAGGCTTAGTTCCTGAGAGGCAGTCTTTCATAGTTGATACAGTACAGTATTTGACATTTTAAACATAGTGCTCACTGAATAGGAGCTGATACAGTCTTTAAAATGGATGGTTCTTCAATGAAGTTGATAATTATAGGTTTTTTTCTAAAATCCAAAAGCAGGTTATTCCCAGTGCTCACAGTTGCGATCATTTCCCTTATTATTAGTATAAGGGTTTTTTATACTTTCAAGGCCAAGTTGGATGGGGCTTTGAGCAACCTGGTCTAGTGGAAGGTGTCCCTGCCTGTGGTAGGGGAATTGGAATTAGATGATATTCAAGGTCCCTTCAAATCCAAGCTGTTCTATGGTTCTGTGATGATTCTGTAACATGAAAATGAAACTATAGTAAAATAGTTTGTGTTTGTTTGCATTTTTTTTTCCTTAATAAAGTGTGATTAAATTCTGTTTAGGAAAAAATTTGGATATACTCACTTATTTGCATGTCTTGTCTCAGTTAAAAAAGTAGCTTTCAAGTCTGTAATCCATTTTGTCACTTGAAGTTGTAGTTTAAACTTTCCCTTTTTCAGAAACCCAACAGCTCAAACTAATGCAAACACGTTTATAATGTATTAAGAGCCTATAGTGTACCTAAGCACAATCAAGAAGGATGGGAAAGGGGGAAGCAGAAGTTTCAGCTGAGTAAGGTGATAACTTTTAGACTATTGAAGTTGATATTTTTCCAGCTGAGTCTTTTTTTTTTNTCTGTTTCTCATGGAATTGTTGCAGTGTTCATTGCATCTTTTGATACTTTAGTGATACCCTGTGTGAAAGCAGAAATAGACTTACAAGAAGACCTTGTTAGATTTGAGTCTACTATCCAAGGCTGAAGTGAGTTGAGTCCATCTGAAAAGAAACTTTGTCATACTATCCTGGGCTCATGCACACCACTGAGAAGAGTCTGGCTCTCTTGTGTCTACTCCCTGCCCATCCTACCCCCCTACAAATGCACATTTATAAGATCTCTTCAAACCTTCTCTTCTTAGCGCTAAATAATCCCAGCTCTCTTCAGCCTTTCTTTGTATGTCAGATGTTCCAATCCCTTAATCATTCGCACATTTAGATCTTTATTCTCCTTGTGCAGATAACGAAAAGTGGGAGGTGGAGTCTGGGAAGCCTTTTAATTATAGCAATCCTCTTCCTCATCTCACAGTATGAGCTGCAGTATCTACCACAAATAATCCAATGTAGCAATGCCTAACTCAGCAAAGCACAATTTGCACCACATGCAGCCGAGAAAGAAAACAGACCTTGGTGAGCCACAGCAGTGAGCATTTGCTTTTCATCTGTTGTGCCTGCTTGTTAATAGATAGTCTTGGATGAAACACAAACCCAAGACTATCTGTCAGTTCTGTAAATCATAGTTATGGTTTTATATAAGCTTTATTTCTTGGATTTCAGAAATATAAAACGTAGCTACATTTGATATTTTGCTGAGAAAGTACAAAGTTAATGGCATAATNCCTGAGAGGCAGTCTTTCATAGCTGATACAGTACAGTATTTGACATTTTAAACATAGTGCTCACTGAATAGGAGCTGATACAGTCTTTAAAATGGATGGTTCTTCAATGAAGTTGATAATTATAGGTTTTTTTCTAAAATCCAAAAGCAGGTTATTCCCAGTGCTCACAGTTGCGATCATTTCCCTTATTATTAGTATAAGGGTTTTTTATACTTTCAAGGCCAAGTTGGATGGGGCTTTGAGCAACCTGGTCTAGTGGAAGGTGTCCCTGCCTGTGGTAGGGGAATTGGAATTAGATGATATTCAAGGTCCCTTCAAATCCAAGCTGTTCTATGGTTCTGTGATGATTCTGTAACATGAAAATGAAACTATAGTAAAATAGTTTGTGTTTGTTTGCATTTTTTTTTCCTTAATAAAGTGTGATTAAATTCTGTTTAGGAAAAAATTTGGATATACTCACTTATTTGCATGTCTTGTCTCAGTTAAAAAAGTAGCTTTCAAGTCTGTAATCCATTTTGTCACTTGAAGTTGTAGTTTAAACTTTCCCTTTTTCAGAAACCCAACAGCTCAAACTAATGCAAACACGTTTATAATGTATTAAGAGCCTATAGTGTACCTAAGCACAATCAAGAAGGATGGGAAAGGGGGAAGCAGAAGTTTCAGCTGAGTAAGGTGATAACTTTTAGACTATTGAAGTTGATATTTTTCCAGCTGAGTCTTTTTTTTTTTGACAGTACCAGAAATGTATCAAAATTACCCAAATTGTTAATTGTTTGGATGAAGTTTAGCTATTGAGAAATGGTACCATTGAAAGGAAGCTTTACATTAAAAAATAAAAACCTAACAGCATGAGTGGAAAATCCTGAGTACAACAGGTTACCTTCTTTCAGTGATGCAGTGTCCGCCTGAATTTACAGAGACCTTGAAATGACTTATTACATGATTTTTGTGTTAATTTTTGAGGTGTCTGAGGGAATTATCACCATCTGTTAATACCAGAGTGTAAGCCAACATGAGTTTCAAAGTGCTTTGTGCTGAAATTTTTTAAGTAAGGACTCCTTCTCTTAAAACTAAATGCTGTTAAGAGGTTTCAGAGTGGAAATAGAAGATACCTTTTATAGTCCAGATTTCAGCTCTTGGATCATTTGTCACAGCTTTAGTTTGTGGTCCTAGCCTGTCCTCTGAAGTTAGGATGGCTGCAAATGCTTGTAATGGCACTTTTCTCATGCAGGAGTTAAGATGTAACTGGCTTTTTAACTTGCTTTAAGTCAGCGGAGCTCTGTTTTAGCCAGAAATTACTTCACTCTGAAAAGAAAGCAGCACATATATTGTATTTTATTCTGGCCGATATCAATCCTGAATGTGTCTTGTACCAAAAATCCGGTATTATCCAGAAGTGCAGAAAAAACCAGTAGAAGTCTTGAAGTGTCATTACAATCTAAATCCTTTCTGAATGTCAGAGAAGTCTTGGGAGCACCTTGTTTAAATTATTACTTCAAAATTCTTCTCTCATGTACTCCTTATGGAGTTATAGTAGATTTTAGGCCCTCCTTGGTAAGAAGCTGATGAAGCAACCGGAACATTTTTGAGGATGAGCATTGGGTTGTTTTTGCTTAAGCAGTACATCTGAACTTGCCATGTATGTTTGTTGCATTAGTTTTTGAAAAATCATGGGTTTAAATATTCTCTTATGTATATATTCTGTAGAGCGTGAATGGTTGAGGAGAACACATACTTGATAGTACAAGCAGGACATGGCACAGCTGCAGCTGACAGTACAGCCAACATTAATTTTTATTTCAAATTCCTTTAAGAAGTCCTGAAGATTGCCTGGGAGGTAGGGAGATTTGTGGTCTAAAAGCAATCCTAACTTAAGAAAAACTCTTTGGCATTTCTATTTATTTAGAAAATGGAAATCCAACTAAATAGTCTATACTTAGTGTAGCAAAATGAGATCTTTAAAACGTTATAATGAAAGGCTACTTGGGCATTATTAAAAATTAATACAGCCAAGAGAGTTATTGAGAAAAGTAACATTTAGCAGTAATTGTTAATTCATTTTGGTACTGCTATATGGTAAGTAGCTTCCAGCTTCGTAGTCTGTGTTTTGTTTCCCTTGTAATATTTTTCATTATTTTTCAATGGTCTTTTTCTTCTCATATATTTTTAAGTTAAGAATAACCATTCTAGGTCAATAGGTTTGTACTGTGACCGAAAACAAAGACTTGCCCAAAATCTTTTATTGTATAAGCATCAAAATAACCTGTAGAAGAAAAATACTTTAAGTAATAAAACTGATCTTTGGGGACTAGAATGTCATATAAAAAACTGTATTATGATGCTTCATGGGCATAATGTCTGGGATAATGCTCTGTTTTTGAAGGTGTAGGGTTTGGGATTTGGAGTGGTATAATCCTGGTCTCAGAGGATATGGCAAGTTTATGTGTCCAGGCTTTGGTAGTGAGTGGGCTACACAGGTGGTTTCTGTGAGAACCTGCCAGAAGCTTCTTCTGTGTCTGACAGAGCCGGAGCCAGCCAGCTCTAAGATAGACCCACTGCTGGCCATCAGCGATGGTGGCAGTGGCTGTGGGCCACAGATTGAAGAAGTTACTGCAGAGCAGTGATTGCAGCTGGAGAGAGGAGTGAGAATATGTGGGTAGGACAGCCCAGTACACAGCAGTCAGTGAATGAAGAGAGGGAGGAGGTGCTCCAGATGCTGGAGCAGAGATTCCCTTGCAGCCTGTGGTGCAGACCATGGTGTGGCAGCTGTTCCTCTGCAGCCCTTGGAGGTCTGCGAGGGAGCAAAGATCCACCTGCAGCCTGTGGGGGACCAGGAAGCAGAGGGATGCCCAAAGGAGGCAGTGGACCCATGGAGAGGCTGTGTTGGAGCAGGTTTTCTGGCAGGACTTGGGACCTCATGGAAGACCTGTGCTGGAGCAGTCTGTTCCTGAAGGACTGTACCCCATGGAAGGGACCCATGCTGGAGCAGTTTGTGTAAGAACTGTAGCTCATGGAAGGGACTCATGTTGGAGAACATCATGGAGGAATGTGTCCCATGGGGGTGTCAGTATGCTGGAGCATGGGAGGAGAACAAGGAGGAAGAAGTGATGGAGACAATGTGAAATGGACAAATGACAAGCCCCCATTCCTCATCCCTCTTCATCATTTGGGGGAAGGAGGGAGAGAATTCGGGAGTTAAGTTGAGCTTGGAAAAAAGGGAGAGGGCTGGAGGGACAGCATTTTAAGGTTTCATTTTATTTATGATTGTCTTACTCTTGATTTTTTAGTAAATTTGTTTCCTCAGGTCATGCCTGTTTTTCCCATGATAGTAATTGCTGAGTGATCTCTGCTCTGTTCTGGCTCTTATCTTGACCTGGTGGGCTCTTGTTGTATTTTTTTTCTCCCTGTCCAGCCAAGGAGGGCAGTGATAGAGTGGCTTGGTGGGCACCAGGTATAAGGAGATTTAGTAAACCTGTAGCTTAAATACTTTCATTTGTAGTTGTAAACAGAATTAGAGTTTTATGCAGGAGTTGATCATTATACACTAATATTAATTTGTCTGTATTTCAACAAACAGCGGCTTTTCAGCTTTTGAAATGGTGACTTTCTTAATTGCATTAACGTTTGCAGTAGTAAGGTATAATTAAAAAAAGGTGATTGATACTTTTGAGTGATGAATAACACATAGCTATGCATAGTGGCAGTCCTAGGTGCATTGTCATTTGTGATATCCCAATAGGTTCTGACTAGTTATGAGGACTGGCAGTGGCATGCAGCTCTTCACTGCTACCTCTGGAAAGTCTTGTTTGGCAGAGAGGAATCAGCTTGTTCTCTCATGCAGGTTGCTGATGTCTCTCTTCATACATGGGAAGCTATTCAAATACTTCTTGGAGGACAGTGATACCAGTAAACAGTTTGTATTAAATTTTTTGTGTTATTAATTCCACATTCTGCTCCATGTGATGTGGATGAAAGTGCTTACATTTGATGCTCTGTAGCTTTTATTTATGCATCTTGGGATTATTTCCTACTAACTAGGACCCCTATTATGACATATCTGCTGGAAACGCAAGCCCAGCTTTCACACAGAAGGCTCAGAACTTGTGGCTTGTAGGATTTGTATCCTATAGCTACATTGTGCTTTTAAAGCCCCTAGCTGAACAGAAAGAAGACTGTATCTGTTCTCATTGTGACAAGTTCATAATGGATGACACATTTTACCCTGGCTTATAATATTACAATTAAGTGTGTTAAAGAGGAAATTAAATGTTTTCAAGTCTTACCAGACAGTTACTGCTATTTAAAACTCTCTTTTTAGAAAACTGTCATTTATTTGTTATGGTGGTAAACTGGTAAATTACAACTTAAATTTCACAGACAAATGGATGGGAATTTTATAAGTTTTTCAGTTCTGGATATATTCAAAATGCACCCAACTAATTTTAAGTTAAGCATTACACTGCCATGGCACAGTTAGTGGGGGATTTCTATTTTAAAGAGGAAGGCTGGAAGTTTTTTATTTCTTTGTGGAAGAAAAGCTCAGGGTCATGTTTGAATGCCTTCCTTCTTATCACTGTCAAATACTATTTTCTGTTTTGGTTGACTGCCAAAGTCTAGTATATATGTGTGTGTTCTCCCCAGAAACCTTTGATTGTCTTTATCTGTATTTGGTAGTTACACCATGGATGCTTACATGAGATTTTCTTTGGGTAGGTGAGATTAACATTGTTTAATTTTGTGTGCCTTTAAAACTGCAGAGCCATTCCTTTTTCCTTGTGCAGGACCAGTTAAGACTTTCACAGATGTCTGGCACATTTAATTGCAAACTACTGTTTAACTGCACACACATTGTTTAGTTGGATTGTATTTTCTATTTTAAAAATTCATGACAAAAATTAAAGAAAATGGGATGCCTAGTGAGCATCAGTAAATCATAAATGTAAATATGAGTATTTGGAGGCATTCTATTGTATGAAAAAAGTATTAATGTAGATGTTGTTATCCAGTTTTGAATCACAGGATTCTGAAGTCTTAAGAGATGAACTATGAGCATTGGTTAAAATGATAAAAAAATAGCCTTGGATCGATTACCGAATGTTAAATCATGACTTACACAACAATTTAAAATGGAAGCCCTCTTATTATTGGTGGTCAAAAATGAGGAAGCGTGTATTCAGCTGTAGGCTCTGGGGGGAGGGCATGATGGAACACATGCAGATCTAAAAATTTAATACCTTCCAAATACTGTGGTTTTCTTTTGGTTTTTTTTTGTTCACATACTTAAAAATATTTGGGTTTTCTTTCAAAAATGTGAAGAGGTTTCTTGTTTTTGAAAAATGTGGCATTATTGGATTTCTTGTTCTCAACAAGTGGCTCTTCTTGGTTGGCTACATTGGTGACACATTACTTACAGGTGAAGAAAATTTGCTCCTTTGAGAGGAAGGGGCACTACAGTATTGTTTACAGTCAAAAAGCGACTAAAGAAGCTACATATCTGTCCTAAATAAGATAAAACTGGATAAAAAAAGGGCCGTATCTGTTTAGTGAGGCACTGTTAGTTGTTCTAGATATTTACAGGCCAGTGATTTCTTTACCATTGTTTACCTAGTTGGACTTTACTTTCTTCAGAATGGAAATTTGTCATAGCTTACTTTTTAAGTACTTGCCTATCTTCACTGTTTAAATAAGATAGCATTTTTAAAGTCTCCTTTTGATCTTCTGTAGTAATATTCAGTATAATCCTTATTGTAAGTATTTCAAACAGTGGTTTATGGCTTTGCTTTCAAATTAAGTAAAAATTGAATTTTCATGAAAAACAAGTGGAAGATGCATTTCAGTGACTCTGTGGAATATGGGGTAGATACTATTAGCAGAGGAAACAAAAACTAAGTATCTGATGCAAACTTTCAGTCTTTTCTTTTTGTTATTGTAGGCCCATTCAGTTCAGTTTCCATAGCTTCACTATTACAGTTTATCAGTAGTTAAAATGATTTTTATTTTTTTTCAAAATTCTAATTTTTAATCATTCTTCAAAGTCAGTATCATTGGTTATTGAATGAAAGTAAGGCTACTGTAGTGTTTTATCCTGAGTAAACATACATTTTTCTGTACTTAAATTTTCATGAGCATCAAAGCTGTATCGGTTCTAACATGATTTTGGGATAATTGTTTGGTTGGATTTTTTATTAATGGATTTCAAATGAAAAATATGCATATGTTTCTAACTCTGCATCCCTTTAAATAGAAACCATACTTTTCAAATAATCTTGGTGATATTAGAAACATTAAGTATTTCTTCTGACTGGAGTATTTCAGCAAAATATTTATTCATAAAAATCTTTGAAGTGCTCACATTCATTTTACTAAACTACTTTTCATATAGAACAGTGAAAAATCAGTTTCAGGATTGTGGGGTGATTTTGTTCTTTGTTTGGTTTTTGTTTTAATTTCCTAAAAGAGATATTTTTATGAAAGTAATAATGACAAACTGAAAAAAAGAAACCAAAACCACAAACCCAAACAAGTAATGAAACAATCTCAATTGACTAGAAATTAAGTAATTCTCCTTTAAACTTCTTTTTAAATAACTTTATTCGAACTAAAATTTTAAGCCAGTTATTGGTACAGTAGGTTACTAAGGAGGTATCAGGAAGTCTCAGCTCTCATTATGGTCTGTAGAAGTTTTCTTTCCATATTGCTTTGTGATAGGCTTTTAAAGGAGGAAGAGGATTTGGGGGTGTTGGCAGACAAGAAGCTTGATATGATCCAGCAAGGTGCTCTTGCAGTACAAAACAACCATATCCTGGTCAGCAGGTCAAGGGAGGTGATTCTCCCCCTCTACTCTGCTACCATGAGACCCTTCCTGAAGTACTGGGGCCTCCAGTATAAGGAAGATGGCAACCTGTTGGAGCAAGACCACAGGAGGGACATGAAGATGATTGGGGGCTGGAGCATCTCTCCTGTGAGGGCAGGCTGAGAGAACTGGGGTTGTTCAGCCAGGAGAAGAGAAGATGTGAGGGAGATCTTACTGCAGCCTTCCTGACACTAAAAAGGGCTTACAAGACAACTGGAGAGGCTTCTTACAAGGGCATGTAGTGGTAGGACAAGGGGCAATGATTCAATTAGATATTATGTAGAAATTCTTTACAGTGATGCTAATGAGGCACTGGAAAAGGTTGCCCAGAGAAGCTGTGGATGCCACATCACTGGAAGAGTTCCAGCCCAGGCTGGGTGGGCCTTTGAGCAGCCGGGTCTAGTAGAAGACGTCCCTGCTTATGGCACACAGGGGTTGAACTTGATCATCTTTTGTTGCAGTGCGGTGCTGCAACCTTCCTGGGGACAGCTTAGCCCGTGGAAGGAATCGGGAACGGCTCATCTTGTGGATATTTCAGCAGATCTTTATTTTCAGCTGCATTGCTGAAGCCAGCACACAAAAAACTACCCAAGTCATGGACTCACTAGAATTCCCTGGCCCAGGAAACACAAAATCACCAATCAGAACAGAGTTCTGGGGTACATGTAACCGGGGCAGGTACGGGGGCAGGGAGACCCCGTACCCCAGACCATGCGTCCACCCCAGGGTCCCCTCCTCCCAGGGGAACCAGGGGGAAAACCCAACAATCTTTTAAGATATCTTCCAATCTAAACCATTCCATGTTTATATGAGCACTCTCTGGAGATGAGAAATGGGTAGTTAATTTGCTTAGAGGATATAAATAGAAGCTGCAGTCTGTTCTTCATGTCCCTCCTGAGGATTTGTTTCTCTGGAATCAGTTTTGTGTTGAGGGCTCAAGTGGAGCATGCAGTCAGTCTACTCAAGTTCCTTAGCCAGTGATCTCTGTTGTATTTTTCCTAATGCATTGGAGAGTGAGATTTAAATGTAGTTGAAGTGTGTAGTGGGAGAGAGGAGTGCTTGTGACCCTGTGTAGGACTGTGTGAGGAAGTGTGTTATTGTTGTTGCAGTCACTTAAATCTATTAGCTAGGATTTGCAAATCTGCTGTGTTTCTGAAATACCTGCTCAGTCAGAAGATGAAGGGGGTGTCTCTCCTCTGAGCCTCATATTTCTTGTGAAGTGGAGTTTATGTGCTAAGTACCTTTCTTTTCTAAACTTGCTCAAAACCTGGGATGGGCTGCATGGGTTCCAGATTCAAGCATGAGTTGTGCACATGGGTGATGGTTGTCATCAGATTGAGATGCTTCTCAGGCTGTGAACTGCATTAGGGTTGGCTGTGTTGAAGCTTTCCAATATGAGCTGTTCCTTGATCCGCTGTGTTCTCTTTCCCCACACTCCTTCCATGCCGGGATAGTAAGTTGCTTACATTGCCAAGCAGGTTGTACCTCCATGGGATCTGAACTTGACAGTCAGTAGATTATTGACAATCCATTTGTTGTTTCACCTTTTCAGAGAACTACTATCTCCACTGGAAGGATTCCTAGCTTTAATAGGAGGTTACCATTAGGCTGGCTTTTTCTTCAGTAAAAATGGAATATCAGATCACTCATTCACAGTGAGGGTCATGACTGAATTTCTCCCCAGATGAGTTTAATTTATTTCTGTTTTATTCACTGCCTGTCAGAGGCATTCATCTGTATTCTGGATCCAAGGAAACTACCTTCTTGCTGCGAACCAAGGTGTTGAAATTACCATGTGTTTTTAAAGATACAGCTGTATTTGTCTAGAAGTTACCAAAATTGTGTTATGTTGTGTCAGGACTTTATATAAAGCCATGAAAATGGATTCTATTCAAGGTTATAAAATTTTCCTTATTGGACATCAAAAGATTGCTACCTGGAGGTTTTTTTTTATCATTTCTATCAAACTGTGTGCAGTCAAAAAATACCTGATAGCAAAGCTTTTTGACAGAGAAGTTTTACAATAACTTTCCGCATGCATTCTGAAAGATACTTCCAGTGAAATCATAAGATACTGCACAAGGATTGCTATTTCACTTGGAACAAGTGTTGTTTATGCCTTACAGATTTAAAAATAAATTGTTAAGACTTTCGAAAAGTTGTTCTTTTTCATACCTTAGTATATAGGTGTCAAGTTGGGAAATTCAGAATTCCTTCTATGAAACCTCCAGCATGACAAGATCCAAGATATTTTGCTGAATCAATTTTAATTGTTAATTTTTTAAATTCTACTGAATTAAATTAGTCCTTTGGCTGATGCAGATGAGCTATTGGAATCCCAGTGATGTGGTAGTATTAGTGGAAGAGTGCTGGATATGTCAGGATCCTACAACTCTTTGTTGATACTTAGCTATGGCTTGGCTTTGATTGCTTCTTTGGAACAGAGTTGTCTTGTTTTTCAGATAACCTCTATCAGAAAGAGAAAAGATCCCACATTAGCTATCAGTGCCAGCACCAGGGACTCAGAAGACCACTGCAAGTGTCCACGATATACATTTTAGAAGAAGTTACTTCAGATTAATTTTAGCCTGGTCCTGTTAGCAACTAAAACATATTTTATTGTTGAAAATCTGGAGTTCCTCAGGTTGATTTTTGTGACTACTCCTGGAGTACATCTTTTATTTTAGTCATCTAAAATATAATTTGTGCACTCCACATTGTGGTATGAAGATGAAGGCAGCTTAACACAGCAAAGGCTGCATGTCGAAGGAAAGGAAAATAGAAAATTTATTCTCTATTTCCAATCAGCAGGCAGTGACCTGCCTCTTCCTGGGAAGCAGCACACGTAACAACAGCTCTGGAAAGCCAACATCATTATAACAGAGGCCCCCCTTCTCCTTTCTCATTGCTTTTATTGCTGAATTGGTGTCATATGGTATGGAATATCCCTTTGGACAGTTTCGATCAGCTGTCCTGACTGTGTCCCCTTCCAAGATCTTGCCTACCCCCAGCCCACTAGCCATTGGGGTGGTGAGGGGAGAAAATGTTGGAGAGACAACCTTGATGCTGTGCCAGCTCTTCCCAGCAGTGGCCTATTATCAGCACCTTTGTAGCTACAAATACAGAGTGCAGCACTGTGAGCGCTGCTAAGGGGAAAATTAACTTCCTCTCAGCCAGACCCAACACATTATTCTATGTCATAGAATGGTTAATGTTGGAAGAGACCACTGGAGGTCATCTCATCCAGCCCCCCAGATATGGCAGGGTACCCTAGAGCATGTTACTCAGGATTGTGTCCATATAGCTTTTGAATACCTCCAGAGAAGGAGACTCCACAACCTCTCTGTGCAGCCTGTTCCAGTGCTTTGCCACCCTCACAGTAAAGAAGTTCTTCCTCGTGTTCAGGGAGAACTCCGTGTATTTCAGTTTTTCTGTCTGTTGCCTCTCATCACACACGTGTAACTTCATGTGCATGGCCTTCTGCAGTCTTCCTCAGGAAGTGCTGACTGAGACACCTGTCTGAAGTAAGGTTCAGTTTGTGTGAGTGTGCATTGCTATGCATTTAAACCCATGCATTAGGGTCTGCTACAAGAAAATAAATGGTAGGAAATTGGTGCTGCCTTTACCAAATGAAATTTGTATGTGCTCTGGAAAACTAAGTAGCCTGAGTCTGTCAGTACAACTGTTAAGTCCTCAACAGAGTGCCTCTTCTCTTTTCACTGCAGATCTTATTTTGTAATTTTGAGACTGTGAGCATCTCCTTTCACAGGACAATCTTGATTTTTTTCATTAAAAAATACTGGCTTAGAACTCACTGTTTATGCCAAATTGCACTAAAGACGCATCTAGCCCACTGCACTATTTTTCAAGAGTGGGTGCATTGATAAGAGTTAAAGAGCAGGGAGAGCTTGTAATGAATACCTTTCCTATTGCTGCTCTAGCCACTAGCAAAACATGGCTTGGAGACTTTTTATTGACCACCTTTGTACTGGTATTGGTTGATGCATTTCTTCTTCCTTCCTTCATTGTAATTTTTTTCTGCTTTAGAACATATCTAAAATATGTTTTATCCTGTATAAGATATGTTTAACATGCTTCTAGTGGGAAGGAATTAAAAACGTGCTTGTGTAGCATTTCTTTTGAAACCTACCTTCTCCACTTTAATGTGATATGCCTTAGCTCTTACGTTTCAAGAGCTATTGATTTTTGGCTGGACCACTCATTATTTAAGTAAGGGTCTCTCATTTTCTTTTCCTCAGATGCCTTCTTCAAGCCAAAGAGTCCTGATTTACTGATAGAAGTGGTGAATTGAAAAATGTTTTACATCCAGCATTTCAGTTCTTAACTGGAGTGAAAAGTGTTTTCTAGAATTATACCTTTCAGTCTTAGCTACTGGTTGGCTTTTGGGTTTCTTATTCATGAGCTTTCTGGAATGGATTGAAGTCATAATCCCCGAGTTTTAAATCCCCTAGTTTTGAAAACATTCTGTTTGGTCCTGTGTGTTACGCTTCCCCCCCGCCCCCTGCTTCCTGCTTAAGTGTGTGATACATGGAACAAATCCCTGTTTGTTTGGTTTACTTTCTCCTTCTGCCCTACTGGGCCTTGCAGCCCTGCTGACAGTGGATAGATCTTTTTGTCACAAATGATTGCAATATTGATGTAGGGATGGAAGAGAGAGTATTTTACTAGAACTAAATTTTATGACTGTTCATTTTTTCAGTAGAAAGAGAATACTGCAGAAATTTGCAAAGGCCATTGCTAAAATTAAATTGGAAGACTTGCANAATACTTTAAATGTCAGATTACCTATTCTTGTAAAGACACTTGGAAGCACAGAGGTACTAGCATGTTGTTTCTGATCTTTTTAAACAACATCTCAAGATGCTGCTTTTTTTTCATATTCCCTTGGTTCCTGGCAGGAGAATTTAAAAGATTGGTGTTTGTTAAATCTTTAGCATTTCTCATAGCAGC
>WEIT01011359.1:49308-66399 GCA_013389985.1 Dryoscopus gambensis
TTCAGATAAAATATTCTGCTTTCCATTAAAGAGAATAAGCCATTATCTCTTTGCCTCCCTTAAAAACGTAATGCTTAGCTTGTGTTATAGCTTCTGTCTTTGCTTGCTTTGATATGGGACTTGACGTTTAGTTCCTAAATCCTAATTCCTGATGCAAAAATGTTTTTGCAAAGATGCTCCTAATAGCATTTTCTTACTGACATCTTTTTAAGGTTAGCTGTTTCTTCATGGACCTGCTTCAGTATAGCCAAAATTACTTTTTGCAGGTAGAGTATTGTTTGTTTCTTTACCTGAAGTCACGTGGGATGTCTTCTTGTTTATGTGTAGATGTGGTCTAAAATCAAGTTTACCTACACCATATTTTTACAGCATATCAATATATGTGTAGTTATTGAAATCAGTGAGGGGTTTGTATTCAAATTTTTTGAACAGGTATGTATGAGTTACAGCTATGGAATGGCTTTGCAAAAGTTAGATGTTGAGATCTTCATCTCCACCTGACTGCTGAAACAGTTGTCTGACCTAAAGTTTCAGTCTCTGTGATTAAAGGAGAATGCCATGAGTAATTCAGTTCTGAGATGGATTCATTTTCTGACATAAAACTCTACTGGCAGTATAAGGTGTGTGCTTTTTAGGTTGCCCACTGAAAGTGCCTTGTGGTATATCAGTAGGGTGAGATTCGCCTTGGCCAAATTTAAGGAATGTCAGGAATAATGTGCCAAATTCTTCTGCTACAATAAATATTTAAAAGACCCTGATGTTCCTATCACTTCATAAATATATTCTAATAACATTCTATTGAAGGTTTGGGAAAAAGGCATTGTGTGAACTATGAATGATGAACTGATGGGTAAAAAAAATTAGCTGTTTTGGTAGAAATGGGTAGAAGAGAGGAAAAAGAGAGCAAAGAGAAATAAGGTGGCATTTGAGTGACAGTGCAAAGAAAGGATTTGGAATACAGGAGATTCAAGAGGCATCATTTTATCAAAAGGAAAGATTAATATGCTTGGAAACATGGAAGATATGCAAGAAATTATATAAACCACAAGAACAACAAAGAATAAAAATAAGGATAGTCCTAAAATTTGAGGAATGGGAAGAGGAAAGAGGAGAAATGCAGATAAATAAGGAAGGAACAGTTAAACACTAAGCTTTGATTATGACTGACAAAATGCTATCTTGAACAGTTTATTGGGTCTGAGGATGTGTCTTGATACTCTATTTTAATATCCTTGATTTACAGTTTCATTTTATGCATGCAGTTCTGAAAAATAGCAGAGGAATCTGGGCAGACTGTGGTTAGTTGTGAAAGGTATTCCAGGCTACTTGTATTTCCTTTCCTTGGATCAGTGAACCCCTTAAACTGGAATCATGCTGTGAGTTCTTCCATAGTTGTCCAATATTCAATAGGAATGAAGGAAGCTCTTGTGTTTTCTACACATCTAATCAGGTTTGACTCTACACACTTCCCTCCACTCTGTCAAATGCTCAGTGCACTTCTGGAGCCACCTTTTCCTTTCTTCCTGAAGCCCTGCATGGGCTACCCATTACAGCCCCTCTGAGAACATTTGCCTGTTTGGCTCCACTGGGCACACATCAAGACCCACTGCCATTATAGCATGATAAAAAGTGAAATTGATCCAAATCCAGGAAATACAGCTTTTGAACAGGAGGTAGCTTGTTGTATTTGTAAGTTGATATGTCTTAATCTTCTACTTGGTATTTGCATCTTGAAAAATAACATCTATCTTGTGAAGTGTAATACTTTTGAAAGCAATATGTGTGCAAGTTATTTAACATTTTGAAACTAAATACATTATTCTGCAACATACAGATTACAGTTTTATGTGTGGATCTTTGCATAACTAAATATTTTATTTTAGGATTCCTTTAATTGTCGTATAGCCCATGTGATTTATGGTATCTAGATTTCAAAGGACAAGATAAGTCATGGAGGGGTTCTCAGAAAGCTAGATTGATATATGTGCTTCACTGTATCTCACCATTTGGAAGTGTGGTTTT
Source organism: Dryoscopus gambensis (assembly GCA_013389985.1). NCBI lineage: Eukaryota > Metazoa > Chordata > Aves > Passeriformes > Malaconotidae > Dryoscopus > Dryoscopus gambensis. Next base: position 51,331 of record WEIT01011359.1, read on the forward strand.
AATGGTTTGGAAATTCTGTAATTTGCCTTAACATCCAATTTCTCTGGAGGTTGAACTGTTAATTATGTAAAAGTTGTATCTGTAGTCTCTTACACACATAATTACGCATCTAAAAACTAGTTGAAGGAAAATACAGTTTTTTGTGGTTTTGCTGATTTGTATAGATTTGAAAAACAATGCTTATACTTTTAATGGTTATCTTCTTATTTTTTAAATAAGCTTTCGTGATTTAATGCCTGCAAACAATGGCTTTTTTAGAGATTAGCTGGAGTTTACGTCTGCATGTCCTGCAAGAATAAAATAGGGTTAGGAATGTTTGTTTTACAGGAGTCGTTTAAATGACACACACTTCACTTATAGAATGTTATTATATACCTTCAAAAACCTCAGTCACATAATTAAAAGACTGATAAGTTTGCAAAGGTCACAAACTTACCTTTAGTTATTCTTATCCAGTGTTTTTTTTTTAACAAGTAAGCTTTTTTTTTTCAGGGATTTAATTCCCTAAAAGTAAGTGTATGAAAACCTTAATGGTGTTTTTACTTGCGATTATAGTGTAAATGCTTGCATTTTAGCAAGGCATGTTCAACAGAGATGCTGAAAGCTATGTTTGTACAAGCTCAGTTAGTTGCCCATTAGGAAATTTGAGTTGTTGACCTTGTATTTTATTTTAAATGTCCTACTTGTCCATTTTCTTTTGGAACATTTCAGAAATGTTTCTCAAGGCTTTTCTCAAGGAATACTATTACTTTTGACTGGAATCTAAGACCCTTTTTAAAGAACAATGAAAATAGGATGTTAGTTCTTCAGGAGTTTTTGTACAGTCCCACATGTATAGGATGAAGAAGCTTGTGGCATTAACTTCAGAGACTTGTTTCTGAACTGTATCTGCTGAAAGAGTCAATGCATCTCCTCACACTGAGTTTAGAAGCAAGGAAGACAGTCGTCTTTTATTCTTTCTAACTCCTAGGGTTGTTGTAAACTTGCATTACCTTCAGAGTTTGAATTGCTTTCTTCTGCTATTTCTGTGATACTTTCATATAGGGGAAGAAAAAGGTTATGTGCCACCTGCAGGGTATATACCTTATCTCTGTCAGCAAAGGTGGAAGCATTGCCTTTGGCTGTTCTTAAGGAGCAGTCAGCCAGAATCAAAATCCAACTACCGTTACAGCGGTGGAGCTTTAAGAGCTTGTAACACTGGATGATTACATTGTATTTCTGTTACAGCATCACCATTATATCCTACTTTGCCCATCATCTTTTTTGCATCTTTGTTCACCCATATATCATTGTACAGCACATAACCTTTTACATTACAATACAGCGCATTACCTTCTGCCACTGCAGCCTGGTGAGCTGCAGGGCTTTATTGACATAGTGATAACTGAAGAAACTTTTTTCAACTTTTTGAAGTTGAAAACAAACTGACATAAACCACTATACTGCTAGATTTTAGAAAATGTATTTTACTTAGTAAATTCAAAAATTGTTAAGATGAGGAAGAGCTAGATCTGGCCACTGATGAATGGGTCTTTGGACTGAACAAATTGGTATCTTAGATAAAGTGTTGAACACTTCAAAATAAAAAGATTTTTGACGAGGGCCTGGGAGGGGTGGGAAGGGAGCGGGATAGGGAAAGTTTGTCATTTGGTTTGTGGTACCACTAAAATGCACCATGGACTGCTTAAATCATTTAGAAAGACCAGGAAAAATGCTCAAACTATCTGGAGTCTTACTCTGTATCACTTATTAAACTATGGCCTGCCTAATTTCTAAAGTTACATTGTAAAGATAAAGTATCCAAAAAAAGGTTATTGCGTCTTCACTGCACGTGAATGACTGTAAATTAAATGTGAAATTAAATTTGCTTTGGAATAAGGTGTTTAAAGAAGGATTTTATTTACTGATAAGATTATTAAAGATTTTCTGTTAGAAATGAGATGAACCTGCTATTGGAGGCTGTGGGGATTATTTACATATATTCAGCATCTAGAGAAAGAACACTGTTTTTTGCCCGTACTCCTTTCTTTTCAGATTTTATTTTACCATAACTTTTTTCTGATCAACTAGCTAATAAGTAATAAAAGTGACAATGAAAATCTGTGTAAATTGGGAATGAGGGGGTTTTCGACAATAAGACAAAACAGGTATGAGTGGTGTAAAATTAGAAAGGTAAGTGAAAATAGTCCTGAGGAAGTGTGCCAAAGTAGTTTTGCGTAGTGTAGTAGCTTTATTGTAATGAACATAGAAGTTGGAATATCCACAGTTATCTAATTTTTAAAAGATTATGATACTTCAGAACATCACAATTGCATTGAAAAATTTCCCTGAGAGAACATATTTATTATTATTCTTATTGTAATGGTATGAAGCTGAAAGAATCAGACATGTCTCTATAAAGCTTCAGTTGAAAAGTCTGGTTGAAACTTAGTTTTACCTACCTCAGGTGACTAGATTTGACCAAGGTCACTCTGGATATTGGCATTTATGAGGAAGGCATGATCTTATTTGACTAGCAGTGAAGAACAATTACTTATAAGAATTTATGTTTGGAAAGCGTATGATTTATACATTTATGAGTGTTGCAATTCACAGTTCATGAAGTTGTATTAAAGTTTATATGGAAAGTTATAAATAGTAAGCCAACAATGTTCAAGTACGAAATACAGTGACTGTTAAAAGGTGCCTAAAAACAAAATGTTTGTTTTGATGTACATATTCTGAAGGTTGCTGTCCAAGGATATTGATGTTCTAAGTCTTGAGAAGTATCAAATTCTATTTGATCCCTTTTTCTTCACTTTAATGTTAGAATATGCAAAGTGATTTTTAAATAATAATTTTACAAACACTGCTCCCATATGTGAAGTTCCTATTCTTGTTCTACAGGGGTTTAATGCTGGCTTTTTAGAGTCAGAGGATGATTAAATAAAAACTGAAAAGCTTTATGAATCTAATACAGACCCCAGCTAATGTAGTACTAGGACTTGGTAATTCTTCAACAACAGTCTGGTGTTTCAGTGTTGCCTGCAGTTTGTTCAATGCAGTGTGATGTCACAAAATCAGATTGGAAATACTCCAAACAGTGCCTGTAATGTCCTCCTCTACGGTAACTAGTGACCGATAAAATCATCAGACTGTTGTTTCCACTTGCTGATAAGTGAGTACAACATCTGTTACTTTATGAGTATCTTAGGGATCAGAGAAAACAGGGAATGTTAAAGACTTTTTTTTTTTTTTCCTCAACTCACACTGACCTGTATATTAACCTAGTATGCTTCATTTAATTTTTATCAAGGGAATGTGTAGTTTTATTTGGGGAGATTGGTGTCTGTTCTTGGCTTTTGTCTAAATAAAGTAGGACGTGTCCTACAACATGTGGAAATTTTATTGTTGGGAAGCAAGTGTGCAGACAAAATTATGGACCTGATTCCATATCTGATTCCGTAGCTGTTGTCTGACTTTTGAGGGAGCTATTCCTTACCTCACCCTCCTTTCTTGCGGAGTTCTGCTTATCACATAGTGTGGATTGACCTTCCAGCGGTCCCTCAACAGTGTGACAGGTGTGAGATGTGTGCATTTTCTCCCAGGGCTAAATGACTGAATCAGAGCAGAATCCCTAGTTTGAACTATTACCTTAAAAATAAACAAATAAAGAAGTTCCTTGACCCTAAACTATTATCTTGAGGTCTTTGTTGCTCCCAAGTTTGAGATTCACAGCATTATTCCAGTTTCAGGGTGATTCCATTAAAGGGGAGTGTGTGTTACTGAGGACTCACTGGCTGTTGGGCTGCGTGAGTCAGCTGGGATTTGCAGCGCAGTGTTCTTTGCTGCGTGAGTGAGTCAGCAGCGTGCTCAGCAGCACGAGACCTTTCTTTCTTCAGCATTTGCCTGTCGGGCTGCTTGCTTGATCCCAGTCTGGTGGCCCTAGCAGGAACTGTATGTGCCATCCCATTAGCAGCAACTAATAAGTAAAAGTCATCTTCACCAGCCTTTCTGAGTTCAAATATGAAGAAATGCATTTATAGTATATAATAACCAATATGATTCTGAGGACATCAGTGGAGGTGCAGGTCAGTACATCTGATAGGTATACTGGCAAGCAGCTAGAAATCGCAGTTCAAAATAAGAGAGCATGTGGGTGAACACTGAAAGCATTTCAACATGTCTTAAGGAGCAGCATTTTCTGAAGGAAACTGTATATGAACACTTAATATCATCCAAAGGTTTTGGCTAGTTTTTTTACCAGAGGCTCTTAGAAGAATTTGAGCTACCATGATATAATGAGAAAATCTTACATGTGTAAAAACTGCTTAAAATGTACAATGAAAAGGACAAAAATAAGTGCCCTGATTTCATACTGAAGGGAGGTCATCAATGGAATCCCGTAAGGATCTGAACTGAAGCCTGTGTTCTTAATATATTCATAAATTATTTAGAAGAATGAATAATGAGGTGTCAGAGTTTGCAGATACTACAGAATAATTCAGGATAAATCAAAAAACATCCAACTGATAAAATGCAGTTCAATGTAAATAAGTATTTGGAGAGGGAATAATCCTAATATTACAAATTGATCTAATGTCCTTCAGTTGATTGTTACTACTCAGAGAAGGAAACCTTGTAATTCATAGAAATTAATGAAAACTTTGGTTCAATCCTCAGTCACAGAAAGGGAAGTTTAAGGAATCATTACAAATGTGACTGAAAGGAAAAGATCAGAACAGCATGCCAGTAGGGTAGAGTTCTGCTGAAATAATGATTCACAGAGTTGAACAGATTTGCTGTTGCTTCTAACTAGAAATTATGTTAATCTAACAAGTAAAGAACATTCAAAATATGGGCTTTTGCAGCAGCAGCCATCACATACAAATATAAACCCACTAGCTCAAGAAGTTTCAAGAAATTTTACTGGGGGTTCTGGAGAAGGAATTAGGCCAAGAAATGTATATGCTTACCCTATGCTTATATTTTTTCCATGGTAGTTTTTGATGTCTTGTTAATAAACAGGTATTTTTCTAGATAGATGTGGGGTTTTTTTTCTGACCTAGTATGGCAGTTTTTACGAACTCTTTCAGTATGAAAACCCTTATTCTGGCCTCAGGCTTTAATTAAACCTCTAATTAAATTTCTCTCAGGAGGGAGAGGTGAGAGGGAAGACAGAAGTAATATCTTTGATACCTCCTCTCCTATGTGGTGGTATTAATGTACATTTCTCTTCTACTCCTGCTGACACGGGTGATCTGACATTACCTCTGATACTCTTTTTGTCATACAGCTCTATGTAGGTGGGAAGTGTTCTGTTTGCTTTCCTGTTAATATGCTAATCCTGTTCTCCCACTATAGCACTACAGTTCCAGCATGCATAGTACTTCTTTAATTCTTCAGCTGCTTTCATCAGATTTAAGAAGCTGAAGGGGAGCTGTAATGGTCTGCTAGAAATAGATGTTTGCTTCCAGCTTTGCTGTGGAGCAGGACGAAAGGCTTGAAGCTGTAGTTATTTTAAGGTCTATCTAATATATAAATTAGCCTATTTATAAGTATTATTCCACTTCCTCTCTCTAAACTAAGTCAAATTAGAGCAGGATAATCAAACTGGTTAATGAAACATTATCCTAAATGAGAACTTCAGCTGGGAGAACTTAACTAGCTGTTCCTGAACCAAAGAAGGAAGCTGTTCTGTGCCGTGGCTCAGTAGCTTTGGAGACAATATCTGTGAGGTTGGGGTTGGTTGGGGCTTGCTAAGAAACAGTTTGGTGTTAAATAAGATTAAGTCAGAGACATGTGTTGTGTGAAAATTGGGGAGATTTTTGATGATCCATGATTTGGATGACATTCATTCGTCTTGACCTGACTCTTTTAGACATGTCTGCAATACAGTAAGAGAAAGGCTTCATTTTTATGCTTCAAAAATTGTTGGCAGCAACTTTAAATACAAAATTGTAGGTGATCTTTTTAAAATAGAAAAAGAAGAAAAAGAAACTCTAGAACATCACTAATACAAATAATACATCTTTAATTTTGAGTGTAGTATTCTGAGAAAGCAATGCTGGAAGTGGAAGATCAGACATGATATGCTCATAGCATTTGTTTTCTAGGCACTGAAGAATGTGCCCTGGCATGTTGTTCTGCTGTTGTGTAGCCAGACAAGGGCAAGTTACCATGTGTTCAGATAGATCTACTTCATTATCTGAACTTGAGATACTGTAAAGAGTAATTCTAAAGTACAGACTGAATTTTCCTTTTTTTTCAGCCATTTAGGATTTCAGCATAGACTGAAAACCCTTAATAATCCTTTTCTCCTTCCATGAGACAAATGCCTATGTTAGCAGAGGATGACTTTTTGTACTTCCTGATCAGTTCTGGAAAATTTATTTGACTTAATTATCATGATGTATTCATAAAAATGTTAATAACGAAAGGAAGTCTTAGGACAATCTCCATGCTTTCTTGGATAGTGGCAAAAGAAGACGAAGATGCTGTCTTTGATTCAGCCTTTAATAGTAAGACCGATTTTCCTCAGCGTACTCAGACCCCTGAGCTGGATGACAAGGAGCAGAGTGAATGATCCAAGGAGAAATGGTCAGCAACTTTCTGTAACACTCAGATACATGTAAGTCTATGGAACTGTATAGGATCCATCCCAAAGATACTGAGGGAGCTGGCAAAAGTGCTTGCTGAGCTACTTTCCATCATTTACCAGTAGCTGTGGCTAACTGGGCAGGTCCCAGTTGACTAGAGGTTAGCCAATGTAATACTAATTTACAAGAAGGGCTGGAAGAAGGATCTGGGGAACTACAGGCCTGTCAACCTGACCTTGGTGCCGGGGAAGGTCGTGGAATAGATCAGGTTGAGTACTGTCACAAGGCATGTACAGGGCAAGCAGGGAATCAGGCTCAGCCAACAGGGGTTTGTGAAACACAAGTCCTGCTTGACCAACCTAATCTCCTTCTGTGACAGGGTGACCCATTTAGTGGATGAGGGAAAAGCTGTGAGTGGTGTCTGTCTAGACTTCAGTAAAGCTTTTCACACTGTTTCTCACAGCATTATCCTGGAGCAACTGGCTGATCATGGCTTGGACAAGTGGACTCCTTGTTGGGTAGAAAACTCACTAGATGGCCAGGCCCAGAGAGTGATGGAGAATGGAGCTACATCCAGCTGGTGGCCGGACATCAGTGGTATTCCCTAGGGCTCAGTACTGGGGCCAGCCCTGTTTCATGTCTTTATCAATGACCTGAACAGGGAATTGAGTGTAACTCTGTCGGTTTGCAGGTGAGGCCACGCTGGGCAGGAGTGTCGATCTGGTGGAGAGCAGGAAAGCTCTGCAGAGAGATCTGGACAGGCTGGATCAAAGGGCTGAGGCCAGTTGTACGAGGTTAAACAAGGAGGTGTGCAGTGTCCTGCACTTCGGTCACGACAACCCCATGCAGCACTACAGACTGGGGGCAGAGTGGCTGAAAGCTGCCTGGTGGAAAAGGACCTGGGGGTGCTGGTCAACAGCAGCTGGACATGATCCAGCCCAAGTTCTTGGTCAGTGTCATCCTGGCCTGTATCAGCACTAGTACAGTCAGCAGGACCAGGACAATGATTGTACCCCTGTACTAGGCATTGGTGAGGCAACATGTCAAATCCTCTGTCCAGTTCTGGGCCTCTCACTACGAGAAGGACATTGAGGTGCTGGAGTGTGTCCAGAGAAGGGCAGTGGAGCTGGGGAAGGGTCTGGAGCACAAGTCCTATGAAGAGCAGCTGAGGGAGCTGGGGTTGTTTAGCCTGGAGAAAAGGAGGCTCAGGAGATGCCTTACCATTCTCTAGAACCACCTACAAGGAGGGCTTAGGCTCTTCTCCCAGGTGGTAGCAAGTGATAGGATTGAGAGGAAGTATCCTTAAGGTGCACCAGTGGAGGTTTAGACTGGATAAGNGCATTGGTGAGGCAACATGTCAAATCCTCTGTCCAGTTCTGGGCCTCTCACTACGAGAAGGACATTGAGGTGCTGGAGTGTGTCCAGAGAAGGGCAGTGGAGCTGGGGAAGGGTCTGGAGCACAAGTCCTATGAAGAGCAGCTGAGGGAGCTGGGGGTGTTTAGCCTGGAGAAAAGGAGGCTCAGGAGATGCCTTACCATTCTCTAGAACCACCTACAAGGAGGGCTTAGGCTCTTCTCCCAGGTGGTAGCAAGTGATAGGATTGAGAGGAAGTATCCTTAAGGTGCACCAGTGGAGGTTTAGACTGGATAAGTAGGAAAAATTTCTTTACAGAAAACATTGTCAAGCATTGGAACATGCTGCTGAGGGAAATGTTAAAGTCTCTGTCCTTGGAGGTATTTAAAAGATATGTAGATATGACACTGCAGGATTTGGTTTAGTGGTGAACTTGACAGTAGTGGGTTAACAGGTGAACTTGGTGATCTTAAAGATCTTTCACAACCTAAATAATTCTACAATTACCATATTCATAGAAGTTTACTTAAAAGCATTTAACTAAACTTACTTTAAATCTTACTACTCATTCTTTGGACTGAAGCATTTAGAGTTGCACTACATTACTGAGTAAAGGGAATGGCTGATTATTTTATCTGCTCTTTTTGCTGAAGAGTGCAGATAATAGTGTGTGTGCATGCACACCAGTATGCAAATTGAAAACATCTTTGAAATCTTGTGAAACCCTGTCTCGATCTAAAGTGGATTTTATGTATTTTGAGATGTGCATCTCTCAAGCATTCCAGTGTTGCTAAATTTGGCAAAAGTAAATTTTGTCTTTAGTATAAAGACAATTTCTACTCGAGTATGTGTTCACCTGAGGCCATTGGGGCCTATAGTTGTCCAAAGAAGAGACACCCCTGAGAGGCTGAAGCCCATGGACAATTTATACCAGAGCAGGGACAGCCCTGAGTTTCTATTACTTAATGATCCATTTATTGATGGACATAAAATGCATAATATAAATAGTATTTTTCCTGGATTCTTAAAAAACTGCTTGAGAGATCTGACTGATCTTTTTTTTAGGGAAAAAAAGATTAAAACATCAGGCATGTCTTGCATGCAGCCCAAATTAGGCAGTTTAACCCCTCATGTCTAGACAAGCAATATGTTGCTCTAAAATCAACTTAATCTGCTAAACAGACCAGAAATTTATTCTAGTTAATGTTTCATTTCATTTTGGTACCTTTTTACTATATTAAATTGTGGATGGTGTGGCACTTGTGGATATGGCTTAGGGATGTTTATTGTGGTGTTATGTTGATGTTTGGACTAGTTGATCTTAAAGGTCTCTTCCAACCTTGACGATTCTGTGTTTTGTTGTTTGCTGTTGTGTAATTTCTTCATCTAGTGCGTCCTTGACTTAAAGACAAGGCCACATTAGACATGCTAGGAGCATAATATTTTAAAATATTATCCAGTTACCCAAAATAGTCTGAAGTTAAGTGTTTAGTTCTAAAAGAACATTTATTTTTGGAATGATAAAGTTGGCTGTTTTCTTGGAATATCTTGACTTATGTTAGATTAAATGTATCAGTGTTACAAAATACTTGAAGGGTTTTTTGTAGGGTCATGCAAACACAGGAGATGTGTATTTCCTAGTGTCTGTAGATGCTTCTACAGGAGATTCATTATCCTGATTTAAGAAAAGGCAGATAATATAATTTAGAGTGTTCACATATGAGTGCCATTGATGAAAAATTTGCATTAACTTTTAATATTTATACTAAGTAACCCTGTCTTGCCCTAGGGTTCACATTTCGTAGTATGGATACTTGAGCAGTCAAGGTATCCATTACTGCAACATGAGTGTTACAGTAAGCAGTGGTATAACACAGTTCATGATGTAATATCAATAAATCAGCAGCTAGAATTTAAAGCTTACTAGCCATGACTTTCATCATGTATCACAGCATACTATGCTGTAACTACTATTAGTGTTAAGTGGTTGTATATTTATGACATATTGTTAAGTAGCATGACTAATTGTCCATGAAAGTATGTATCTATACACATTCAAATAAATTGTTCAGGACCTTTGTTGTGTTCAGTGTGTGTGTGCTATTTTTGTACATATTCTGACTCTTGTTTGAATTAGAAAGCGTGTGTGTAATACAAAGTACTAGTGTAGCTGTTCTTGATAGCATCTCAACATTAGATGCAGTCCTGCAGCAGTTTTCATGTTAATTGTTGCTGAATATGGTTTTTCCCATTCTTTTAAACTTCACCTTTACTTTTCTTCAGAATGAATCAGTATTTAGAGATCAGGACTATTTTTCATTTGCTAAAGACAGATTCAGTATCAGTTAAAATTTCTGTTATTTTGTACTGCGCAGGCTGCAGAGCCTACAGTGTGAAGTGCGGGATACTAATTCAGAATTTAAAAGGGAATACCAAATGAAGGGGGTACTATGCATGCTTCTGCAGTATTGTTGCATAAACGTGTAGCAATGCAGTGAAATCAATGATAAAGAAGTTCTGTATCATCATAGTCATCCCATTTTGCACTTAAGAACCACCTCCTCAGGTTTTTTCATAGATGCTGTTACTCAGCTAAATCTCTCATTTCTTTCTCTTTTTTGGGTTCGCCACTGGAAATACGGGAAAATAGAATCACAGAATCATAGAATAAGCTGAGTTGGAAAGGACCCATCAGGGTCATTGAGTCCATCTCCTGGTCCTGCACAGGACAACCCCAAGAGTTACACCATGTGCCTGAGAGCAGTGTCCAAATGCTTCTTAAACTCCATTAGGCTTGGTGCTGTGACCACTTCCCTGGGGAGCCTGTTCCAGTGTCCAACCACCCTCTGAGAGAAAAGCTTTTTCCAGATATCCAACCTAAACCTCCCCTGATTCAGCTTTATGCTGTTTCCTTGAGTTCTGTCACCAGTCACAAGAGGGAAGAGATCAGTGCCTGCCCCTCCACTTCCCCTCCTGAGGATGTTGAAGACCACAATGAGGTCTCCCCTCAGTCTCTTCCAGGATAAACGAACCAAGTGACCTCAGCCACTCTTCATATAGCTTCCCCTCCAGAACCTTCACCATCCTCATGGCCCTCTGTTGGACACTCTCTAATAGCTCAGTGTCTTTTTAATATTTTGGTGCCCAAAACTGCACACAGTACTTCAAGTGAGGCTGCCCCAGAGCAGAGCAGGACAATCCCCTCCCTTGCCCAGCTGGCGATTCTGTGCCTGATGCACCCCAGGACAGGGTTGGCCCTCATGGCTGCCAGGGCACTGCTGACTTACATTCAACTTGTCATTGACGAGGACTCCCAGGTCCCTTTCTGTGGTGCTGCTCTCCAGCTACTCATTCCCCAGTCTATACACACAGCCAGGGTTTCCCCATTCCAGGTATATAATCTGGCATTTTTCCTTGTTAAACCTTGTATGGTTTGTCATTATCCATTTCTCTAATTTCTCAGGGTCTCTCTGCAGGGCCTCTCTGTCTGCTAGGGATTTGACAGCTCTCCCCAGTGTAGTGTCGTTGACAAATTTAATATTCCTCCAGGTCCTGTGTCCAGGCCATTAATAAAGATGTTGAAGAGAACAGGGCTGAGGATGGAGCCCTGCAGAACCCCACTAGTGACCAGTCATCAGCCTGATGTCACCCCGTTCACTAAAATTCTTTGTGCCCAGGTTGTGAGCCAGTTGCCCACCCATCAAGTATGATAGCTATCGAGCTGAATGTGGACACTTTGTCCAGAGGGATACTGTGAGAAAAACACTATCAAAAGCTTTGCTGCAGTCTCAAAAGATGACATCTAATGTCTTTCCAAAATTAGGCAGGTGAGTTACCCTGTTGTAGAAGGAAAACAGGTTTGACAAGCAGGACAAGCAGGTCAGCTGGGAACTCTCCAGATTCCGAAGACCATCACAAGTCATCGAGAGAGGCTTTACAGTGACATCAGTGAGCTCTTTGAGGATTCTTTGATAATCCCATCAGGCCCCATAGATTTGTAGGGATCCAGCTGGAACAGAATATCCTGTACAAGGTCAGGGTCAACTGGGAGTTGACCATTCTCTCAGTCCTGGTCTTACAGCATGGGATCAGATTTCCATGATTTCATTCTAGTCATCCATTAATTTGCCAGCACTATTTTCAGACTACTCCCAGGCAACGTTGATAAATGCTATTAATAAAGTTGTTACCACGTGAGTCTTTTTTGTAGATGAATATGATTTTTCCCTTTATGGGAGAAAGAGGGGATAAGCACTGTTTAACACACTTCACTGTATCAGTTGATGGATGCAGTTTGCCTCTGCATCCTTTGTCTGAAGACATTTCTTCTGAGCACAGGGTACTTCTGTCAAGGAAGTTTGTCTTTTCTATCATCTATAGGCTCAGTTACTGCTTATCATCAGAGAATGCTCGAAAGAGGTGCAGGATAAGTTGCATTCAATCAAGCTTTTTTTGCTAGTTTAGACCTTTTGATTACTCTTTTGCAGAGATGTTCATGTCTTCCTGGACTACAGTTTCCTGTACGGGAGCTGCGTGGGTATTTACATATCTTTCATGTGGATCACATGCCTGACTTTTTATAGCTGGTCATTTATCAGTGCCACATGGATGTGCATGTGGAGGTATCTTATTAAAGGATTTCATCATTTCTATCTTGTTATACCACCTCACTTAATGATGATATGAAGATGAAACATAATTTTATTTAATTGATACTGCTCAGGAGACACATCTAGGATCTGCCTATGCCATAACATAGTCAATAAGCACAACAGCAGTCGGATAAACACAGCAGCTTAGAAAAGTTTTATTCTAGTTGAAAGCCTTTAACTGGTAGCAGCTCCATGCTTCATAAACTTGTCAATGGTAATGGGCTTCTTGTCTGTTAAGAGATTATTTCTGTCCAATTACTGGTAAGATTGTGCAATATATTTATTATCTGAATAACATATGGAAAGTTCAAGTTGCCTTCTGAAAGAATATCTTTCCAATCATGGTCAGCAGAGACTCCACTTTTCTGTACCAGTTGCATTTTTGTTTTTCTTCTATAGAATGGACAGTAAATAAAGCCTTAGTCTTGCTGGGAAGATTCTTTAATTCCAAATTCAATGCAAAAGATATCATAATGACTCACATGGTTTTTTAGTGGACCTCAAAGATTTTAGCACAGATGCAATGTCTTCTTTGGATAGCAGCTCTTCATTGACAGTAAAGCTCATCCATGATAACTATTCATTTTGAAAGAGAGACAATTTAGTGATTGGTGTGTCTTATGTGGAGGAGAGGTGAAAAAGAAATACTAAGTATCAAACAGTCTCAAAAGAACAGCTATTTTTTTTTGTGGCAGTGCTTGTTCTAAAATAGAGTACTGCTTTTAGATTCCCTGCTGGCATTTACAGATCAACATAAATTATTCTATGAAACTAGCAGAAGTCTTTGGTGATTATTTTTAAAGATGTAAGAGTTCATACTCTCTTAAAATGCGCATTTTGATTTGGGCCATTTACCTTATGAAGTTTCATGTTAGCTAAAATCTGAACATGTTTTAAAAAAAAGCTGTAAGCTAGCATAGGCCATTCTTTTATTATTTTGTCTCTGTATTTGTTTCTGCAATAAAACCAATGTGTTTTATAAGGTTTTAACTCTTGTAATTCTCATTTCTTGAGCAAAGCAGGGCATTTAAGTCAGTATCTGGGAATATGAAACATGCAGGAAAAGCTGTAAGTTTTAATCCAATGGGATATGAATATGCATATCTAATGCAGATCTTAGCACAATATGATTAAGTGTCTAAATTTTGTAGCAGGTGAAAAAAGATTTTTTCATCTGCCTAGCATCCAGATGGTACATGGAGGAAAATAGGTTAATCCCTATTTTGTATACGGAACTAGTACATACTGATTAGCAGATTCCTTTTCCATGGAAATTTCAGTCTGGTTACAGTAGAGCTCTGTTCTATTGTTGTTCCAGCATTTTTCTTTTAATAAGGATATTGCATAACATCTAGATCTCTGTGATCCTGAAATTCTTGAATGCTATGATACAGCTTTTTTTAAAATTAAATCCTTCATTATAAACACAGTATTAAAGGGTGTTTTGAATGTAGTTCACTCTGTCATGGATGTTCTGCTGTGAACTATCAAAAAGAATATTCTGCTTCACTGAAAATGCTATTTGCAAAAATAAAGTCCTTCACTCATGGTAGAAAGAGAAAGGAAAGTTTGAAGGTAATCATGCTTGAAAACACTGTCCTGATCTCTTATCTTAAATATTTATATCTACTTTGCTTTGATTTAATAGTAGTTGTAGAATTTGCTTTGGAGATTTATGTGTGCATCTATCCAAAGGTTTTTTCCACAGGCTGTATGTGCTTGAGAGAAACCAGTCCACATAAAGGAGGTATGCAGCAACTTACAGAGAATTACAAAGGGCAAAGCAGATACTTTTCAGTTTGCAAATCACTCTCTCATACTGAGGAGGTGTTGCTAGAAAGGCCACAAAAGCAGAAGAGGCTTCTAATCATCCTTTTCCAAGAGCAGTGGTTGGATATTTGGTGGACACCAGATATGAAATAATCTTGTGAGACAGCTGGAATAATTCCAGAAGAGTCAGGAATGTCTGCGTTAGTTGAAAGCAGTCACAATCCTTTTCTGTAGATGAGACAGTCAGTTGAAGCTAAAAAATAAGATTTACAAGTTTGGGGGTTTTTTGTTGCTTAGGTTTTTTTTTTCCTTTGTTCTGGGTTTTTTTAAGTAAGTCATATGACTTTAAATTGATGGTGCTAAGCTCTTGGTTTATCAAAGTTTTAATGTCTTTACAAAGTGTCATACTCATTGCAAGCATCAAAATTAGCCTCTTTTTTCTCCCCATATTGTTAGAATATACTCTTGTGATTTTTAAATTTTTTTTGTCAACAGCCTGACTATTTAAACATATACTATGGAATTACTGTGCGTTCCTTACAGATAATACAATGGTAATTTTAAATGTTTAAAATGGTTTTCGGTAAGAGGAGTTCAAATTAACTTTTTCACTTCAAGAATACAGACTGCAAATATTTTGAGGTCAAATGAAATGGTAGTTTCAACAACCATAATAGCAGGTTTCCAAAACAGAAAACTAACTTACAAGAAAAGAA
>WEIT01011359.1:77755-100159 GCA_013389985.1 Dryoscopus gambensis
TGATGGGATTTTTAAAAATGTGATTTCCCCTCCCCCATCCTCTGCCACTTTTTCTCTCATTTTTGAAAGCAGTAAGATCAGTCTCCTGGAGCCAAGGATGTGCTGACTTGGGGCCCCAATACATGTGTTGGAGAAAAATCTTAAAAGACTGATGTGCTTCAGTTTTGTGGGGATAGATGGGTGATGTTTGAGGGGCTTCTTTTTCTAATGCTTTTGGTAATGGTAATTGTTTGATATTTGCTTTGAAATTTGTGTTTAGCTTTGGCCTGCGGCTCTGGTATCACTGCTTCTCACTTTTGGGTTTGCCTTTCTCTGCACTTAATTTTCAGTTACAATTCTTCATTGTTGCTAGGGGAATCTGGGACCGTAGTAGCTCTTGCTATTTTACTGTCTTACAGTGGGTGTAAGTGCTTGCAAAACAGCATGTTTTCTAAGTTATTTACTTTCTCCAGTGAATTTTTAGGTGTTATAACTTAATTTACCTGTCTTCTGAAATCCAACAGCTAGAACTGTAAAATTTCCATGATTATTGCATTTTATTAATAATTTTTAAAGATATTTCTTTTTGGAACACAGCCTTAAAGATTATGAATGTATTTTATTTATAAAGATGGAAGTTATGTTTTTCAAAGAATTTTAACATGTAGTAGTTTCTCTGTGTGAGTTTTTTTAACGTTAACTGAGATCAGATGCCTTCAGGGAATTGCATCAGAATGCCAAGGGATTTCGCACTTACATAGCTTAAAGAATAGTGGAAACCTTGTTGTTTCCAAATTTTTCAAATATTTATTTTTTTGTTCCTCATTCCATTAGGTATAGCTGAATACTTCTAAACTGTTACTTGTATTGCTAGAGAGAAAGGAAAGCACTGTAAAGTTAAAAATAAAATAGAGTGAGGGCAAGAATTGGCTCTCTTTTGGTTTGTTACAGATTTTTATTTTTCTTGTCTCTCACTTATTTTCCAGGCACTTCACTAAATCTAGTTAAAGAGCTTTAGGCCTAAATAGTTTTGCCACTACCTGGTATGCCAGAAATATGAAAAGAGGGCTGGTCATGCATGGTAAAATGTGAAAACTAATAGGCTTAACTACCAGTGTCTAAGTACTGCTGAATGCCTTCACGATTGTAATGCTTGGATTGGATGGGTTGGATGGTCTTGCCTATTCGTTGAGGTGCCTGTGGAGTTTGCTGGTAAAATACAGAATATAGTTTCACTTTTCCAATTCTCTCTCTCTTTTAAAAACTTTTTAGCTTTTAAAATTTTTTTTGTGATACTAAAAATGAAAGATAATCTCCATATGTTTTTCACAAAGCTCTTGTATGACAAGTGTTTATGAGCTGCTGTGTAGACCTTCCAAAAGACTCAGACTAATGACTCTTGATTGATGAAATTTGCACTCTTATTCCATGGTTTGTGTGGAACATGATTTTATTGATGCAGGGACATCTTAAGGCACTACTATAAGAATGTAGGATCAGAAATTTTCATGCTCATGGTGCCAGATGGGTAGTTTTTATAGAAGAAAAGGACAAATTCTCAAATACCTTATGAAGTTTGTTCTTCAACGGAATCTTCTCTTTCTTAAAACCATTTCTTTGAATAAATGCCTGGTTCCTCACTAACAGGGTAGGCTGAGTAGAAGCTTTTTTCAGTATATTTGGAATCTCAAAAAAGACAGCATTTTTTTTTCTTTTTCAGTATGGAAAATATACTGAAGTTAGATTAAATTCTTAATGTTGACTCAAATATCTGTTTAATGCAAATATATGGAAAATAATATTTCTAATATAAAGCTACAGTAATAAATTTTCATTGTGAAATCAAAAATATTGATGATTTGACATTACAAATTCTTTTATCCTTGAAGTGCTTCTCTTCCCAGATCTGTTAAAAGATATTACAAAGGAAATATTTGTAACAATTTTGTTTAGTAAGGCATGGCAGTCTCTCTGTAAATAGTTTTCTTACCTATGAAAATTTGTTGAGTGCATAAAAATTTTCATTTTTTTCAGCATTGTGTGTGCAGAGAGAAGGGAGTCAAAAGGAAGCCAGCTGGGCCTGGGCAAAAGGCACATCGTGTATCTCTGGTTGCATTACAGCAAGGTCATTTGGAACAGGCACAGAGCAATGAGACACAAAAGCCTGTGGGATACTAGAGGGTCTTTTGTTAATGCTTAATAAGCGTAATGTAAGGGCAACTGACGGTGGAAGCAGTTGAAATGCTGAAAGTAATTACAAACAGATTTGAGAACTGCCACTGGTAAGTGAGCAAATAAACTGAGAACATGGATACTTTACTTTATATTTTACCATGAGAATTTTTGAGTCTGCTTTGGTGAAAATAGAGGGAATGCTAAAACAACAAATCTTTATGTCCTCCAGCTGAAATCACTTACTATCCAGGATCTGTATATGCAATGTTAAGTATGCTTTGCAGTTCTATGTGGTATGCATACAGCTTTACTGTACTCTAATTTACAACTTCCTAGCGAATACTCGACAAATAAGGCACACATTATTATAATAGCACGGACTGGTTTTATGTCTGAAAACGCTACCATTAGCTACTTAAATAAACCCAAGAGACCAGGCTCAATAGTTAAGTCTTTTTGCCAGCACTTTCTATCATCAGCAATCTAAAATTTCTTTCAATGAAAAAATGGTTTACTTTGATATGACATTTCTCTGAATAAAATAGAATGGTTATGTGATCAAACTGAAAATAGTTTTAGACAGGATTATGAGATTCTCTTTAATTTCTGAAGACAAAAATTAACTACCTCAGTTCTGGTTCTCTAGGTGTGTCTCTACAAACCGTCATAGTACTTTTTCTACCTTTTTTCCTTAACTTGTATATTAGCTTCAGATAGTGTTCTCACTTTGTACCTTTACTTGATTTCCTTTTTCCTCCAAGTATTATATCTCTAATGCAGAAAAGTATTTGAGGAGAGGTGAGCCAGCTTTCATAGAGGGATTGGCTCAAGTCCTTGTCCCCTTAATCAACCACACCTTCAAATCTGTTACTGCATACTGATTTACAGTTAGTATGAAAATGGGTTATGCACTGCTAAGATTTAAAGAAGGATATTTGCTCCATTACTAATCCAATCTTCCTTATAGTTAAAAAGCCAAAGCCTTAGGTGCCCTTGCACATTGCACCTTCTGATCTGGTGAGTTTTTTTCTTACAGAAGCATGGGTAAATGGCATTGCTCTGCTTGTCTAATAAGGTGTTGTAAGCAAAACAGCCTTTATTTGGGTATTTTTTACTTAATTCATTGCCAGTTAACAGAACCTTTGGTCACTGATATGAGTAATGGAGAGAACTAAATAATCAAACACTTAGACAAACACTTTCTTCCATCCACCCCAGGTTTAAGGCAAGCTGAATGCCTGTCCTCCCTCCAGCCCCAGCTTGCCCTACTGTCACCATACGTGGTTGTAGGTGTACCCCAGCTCCTCCAGCAGGCAGCACAGTTGGAGTCATTTCCATTGCAGTACCCATCTGACATTTCTTGCTTCTCACGTATCTCCTCCACTGTCCTTCACTTGCTCATTTTTTTCCTGCAGCCCTTTGCTTATTCATAGTTTTCCCCTGACACACAGGGCTTCTTCAGGATTTTTATCAGTGGCAGTTGCTTGGGGTGCTGCTGCTCTGGCAGGACTCACCTGCAGCTGCTATCCCTGAGGGAGGCACATGCCTGCTGAAATGAGATGTTCCTCACCCGGAGAGCATGTTGGTGTCCCCTGCCCCTGTGGCTGCTGCCTCAGGCGTACAGACATCTGAGCAGATGATCAGCATCCTGCTCAGGGGCTGTCTGGGATGCTGCAGGTTAGTCACAGTCGTTTGGGGACTGGCTGGAAATGGCAGTGACCAGAGCAGGGCGGTTCACATCCACTCCCACCTTTTGATACCAAATCTTGGAGAACCTGTAGTGAATGTATAGGAAAAATAGCTTCCTGTAAAGTAGCAACAATTCCTTTAGGTCCTAAATTACTGGACCAGATAACTTTAAGTGGCGGACTGAAGGGCATGTATTGTGTTTTCATTCAAAATTCTAATAATTATTTTGTGGTAAATCTTGGGAATTAGATATTGATACAGACATTGTAGACTAGAAGCAAGATTTTCACTAATCTAAATTTATTTATTTATAAAAAGGTAAAGATAAGAATAAAATAAATTTTAAAAAAAACAAAACAACAAACAGAAAAAACCTATGTGCTGAAAAAATAGCCTAGATATAAGCATTGTTCAGATAAGAGCCTGAGGATTTCTTTTGTATAGGGAATAAAAAGTAAATTCATGAACAAGGAATAACTAATGAAGGAGCACTTAGAAACCAATATATGGGTAAAACTTAGCATCAATATATAGGACAGTCCACATAATCTTCCCTATTTCTCACTTGTATTTGCATGCATATTTTTATACCCTGGTTTTACATATATTAGCTCTGTTCAATAATTAGACTATATTCAGTGATTCTTCTTCTGGTACATCTTTAGAAAAACTCCTCCCAGTTCAACAAGTGAATACAAAAGAAAGCTATTTTAGTATTCATTCAGAAAATAATAGAACTTAAAGTTAAAAAATTATATTTGGTTTTATAAACAAATTTTCAATACTATCATTTAGCTGTATTCACAGAACAAAAAGAACTTGCATAATTAATGAAAAATGGGAGAATAATGTGAAGAAGAAAGAACAGCGAATTAGGAAGAAGATAAGGACATTTTTAAATACGAGCAAGGGGAGGAGAGACTAAAAAGAGGATCTCCTTTATATCTTTGTTAAGATTACATGAAAGAAAAATACTTGAGTCACTTAGCAATTTGGCAAAATTAAATGAAATTAAGCCTTTGTATTTGCTAGGCTCGGATGAGTGAGGAACTCTGGGATGCAATTGTTTTTCTAAACAATTAAACAGAAAAGTGTGATTGAGAGGGTTTTTTTCATGTTTGTTTTCTTGAAAGGTATCCTGAGTGCTGCTTAGGAGAAAAAGTTTTTTCAATATACATTTGTTTAGGTTTATTTGTTGTTAAAAGGATGAAAAAGTTCTAAAAGTAAATGGTTGTTAGGTTTCTCCCAACTCCTCCTTTCTTTTTCACTTTCTTATTTTTTCTAATATTTGTGCATAAATTCTTTAAAAATGTATACTCATGTAAGTTTCTCTGTAACAGTACATACATTACACATTTTTAAACTTTTTTTTTTTTTTTAAATTTTAGTTTGATTCCCTGGTATGGCTAAAGCTGCTTCTTTTTTTTTTTTTTCTCCTGTCTACTAGTCTTCAAAAATAATTTGTTCTATATCTGTGAGGGAACATCGTGCAGGAAATGACATAAAGCTCAGTCAAATGAACTTATCAAAAGAGATGAGGTGAGACTTGATCTGAAGTGCATAGGGACTTCTTTGTGGTAAGATTTTCTGTAATAAAAGACTTGTTAATTTACTGACAAGAAACATCAGAAGAACAAATGGGCAAAAGCTGCATGGGCAAATTAAAAATGAGATGTACATTTTTAACAGAATGAAAATCACGGCAAGAATTTACCAAGGAGTTAGTAAAGTATCCATGTCTTCTTACTACATATTTTTAAATTAAGACTTTGGATCTGTCTATATGTTCTTTACCAGATCTAAGCACAGGCAATCTCATGTTTCTTTTGGAAGAACTTTTTAATTTGCTTAATTTGAATACAACATCAAAAATTCATTCTGACAACTGCTGCATTTTAGAATACCACTCCGAGAAGAGCAAATGAGCATTTTGCAAGTGCTTTAGGGGATGCAAACATTTTTTTCCATTGCTATTTTGTCAGTATCACAGGTATTCAGTCCAGAGCAGAGACAAATAATTGTATTTAATACCAGCATCAGGTCCTTAACCTAAAATCCCATTTGCAAAGGAGTTTTCTGAGCATTACACTGTAACCATCATGTAAGTGGAGGTCTGAGTATGTTTGTAATCAAGCTCTCACATGGAAGTAAACATCACATTACAGTAATTACTTTTGTTAGGTGTGTGCATCTGATGGTGTAAACTTTTACTCAGTGTCTCTGGTTTTGTTCTTAATGTCTTTGTTGTAGAGTAGTAGAACTTGTCTTATATTTCCTTCACTTGTAGATGTTTATGAACCATATTGTGACATAAGGTATTTTTTTTGGTGTCATCCCATCTGATAAAGCTATGACCTCAGTGAGCAATTTTGTATGATAAGTGCCATGGTATTCCCTCTACTGTAAGCAGGAATCAGAGGAAACCATTTTTTACAGTGGATAGTCTTTTTAATCACCTGTCTTTCTAGTCAGAAGCCTCTTTCTTGTCAAATGGGCATAAATCAAAATAAATGGATAAAAGAACTTAATCTCGCAAGGTGGAAGAGTCAAGTAACAAAAAGCATTTGTAGGGGTGCTCTTGATATGGAGGGGCATTAGATATATTTAAAGTTTCATCAGTAAGAAAGCTTTAATATGTTTTTCTTACAAACATTGCATAAAAGTACATAAGTATTAATAATTTCTATCAATTTTGTAAAACCATCTTATAGTTTAAGAATTTAATTACCAAATTTGTGATCAAATAAAGTGAATCAAATGCAGTCCGATGTATGTTTCTATTTGAGTGTTTCTTCAGTATGATGATTGACACAGCAAATAGCCTAAAAACTTAAAAGATAACTGGACATAACTGGACTTCTTAATTGCACCAAGTTTGCTAAGCTTCATCAGAACTGATTTTTTTACTGTAACAGTAGCATTGGTTGATTCTGTACACTAGTCTCTGAAGCTTGCATTAAAGTACAGAAAGTAACCTAGTTTCTCATCTCCCTCTCGTAATGAAAACACAAAGTAAAGGCCTTTTGTAAGTGTATTTTGTAATGGAAATTTTAACAGCCTTTTGAATGAACAATTATGTCTTTGTTTCCATGGAGCTAGCACTAAAATAGCTCAAAATCACTGTGGTGGTATTAAGAATCTTATGTTAGGCTTCTTTGGGGAACTTGCCACTTGTCCTGGTCAAGGCAATTTCTCAAATGATCAAAAGTAAAATTCTGGAGGATATTTATTTTATTAAAGCTTTATTTAGTAAATATTTTCTGTGTTCCTCCTTTCCATGAAGCCTTCCCATCAGCAATAGGAAATGTTTCACTTTTGTGTATAAACACTGCAGTGGTAACTTCACTCACAGTTTCTCACCTACAGGAGGTATGTGATGAAACTCAGGAGTTTGGGGAAGTATATGTCTCTGTTTATTAAGAATTTTACTTGAACTCTGAAAAATTTTTGGGTTTACCTTGTGAAATTGGAGTTGGGGTGGGATGGTGGTGAGTTTATTTATTTATTTATTTAAGTTTGGGGTGATTAAACTGGGGATTTTTTTAGCTCTCTATATGACTGTTTAGGATGTCTCTAAGTATAGAATATATAGTACTATTCCATAGTATAGTAATAATAGTATTATTCTATATATATAATATAGAATCATTTAGATTGGAAAAGACCACTAAGGTTATTGAGTCCAAACATTAACCTAGCACTGTCAAGTTCACGGACTAAACCATGTCCTTCAGTTCCACACCTACAAGTCTTTTAAATACCTCTAAGGCTGGGGACTCAATCACATCCCTGAGCAGCCTATTCCAATGCTCAATAACCTTTCCATGAAGAATTTTTTCTGAAGAGTTTAGTGCTTCAAATCTCCTAGTTTTTCAGACGGTAGAGCCTGAAACTGAAATCCTGAACCTGATGATTATTTTAGGATTGGTTTTCAGTCATTGTTTTTCAGCATAAGGGAAGTAATNGGTGAGTTTATTTATTTATTTATTTAAATTTGGGGTGATTAAACTGGGGATTTTTTTAGCTCTCTATATGACTGTTTAGGATGTCTCTAAGTATAGAATATATAGTACTATTCCATAGTATAGTAATAATAGTATTATTCTATATATATAATATAGAATCATTTAGATTGGAAAAGACCACTAAGGTTATTGAGTCCAAACATTAACCTAGCACTGTCAAGTTCACGGACTAAACCATGTCCTTCAGTTCCACACCTACAAGTCTTTTAAATACCTCTAAGGCTGGGGAGTCAATAACATCCGTGAGCAGCCTATTCCAATGCTCAATAACCTTTCCATGAAGAATTTTTTCTGAAGAGTTTAGTGCTTCAAATCTCCTAGTTTTTCAGACGGTAGAGCCTGAAACTGAAATCCTGAACCTGATGATTATTTTAGGATTGGTTTTCAGTCATTGTTTTTCAGCATAAGGGAAGTAATTGCAAGTGACTAGTTGGTACAGAAAGTGCTATGTGTTTTCACATATGGGAGTCACTTCAAGGGTTTGAAATATCTTCTGTTGTTTTGTGGTCACTAATGACTGTGAAAGTGTGTATTTCTCTCATGGGACCTCTCATCTCTTCCTACCCTGTTAAAACATTTTCCCAGCACCAGCCCAGGGTTGCTGCATCTTTTCTTAAATGGAAAGAGAGCCTTTAACATAGATGTCACTCCTTATTACCAGATTCTGATCTGTTTTTAGGAAAGTGTGAAGTTTGTATCACAGCAGGGAATATCGGAAGAAAACAAAAAGGAATTTGCTTTTTTTGTCCTCTTCCATTTTAACCAGAGACTGCTAGCCCTAATGTATCATGTTAGACTATGTAATCAGATTATTAAACACAGTAGCAGTAAAAAAACCCCATCAAAACAAAAGCAAAACAAAACTTCAGGAAATCTGAGAAAACAACAGATGGATCCCAGACATGTCCTTTATAGCTTGCAGAATAAAAGCAATGCATGTTTAGTGTCAGATGCTTAGCTAATTATTTCAGAGGACTTTAAAAATGTTACAGAGTAGGTATCCTAAACACTACATAATGGCTGATTTTTTTCTAGCTGAGTCACTGTAGACTATTTAATCTGGCCAATCTGTAGTTCCTTTGTTTTCAGACAGTCTCATACATATGGATTTGGGAGATACCTGGGCCTTCAGCAGCTGTGGCTCTTGAAAGGCCTTTCTAAGATTCCTGTTCTGTAGATGAGTAAGGCAGACATATGCTCTGAATACTTGCTAAAGCACCTGGTTGTCTGACCCTCATCCAGCCATCTTTTTTTTTTTTTTCCCCCACTTGTTTGGTACAGCCCTTGACTTTTCTCACTACCCAACTTTCAGCTGAAACCTTGGCTGTGTTCCTACCTTGCTCTCTGAATCGGGTTCATCCAGCTCGTGACTAGTGACTTTCATTGTTCATTTGGACAGTGTTACATTAAACATCTGCAGCTGAAGAAACTTTGTTTAGCAAATAGTGAGAAGATGATAGTTGCCACTGTCATGTATTTATCAAATATTTATTTATACCAGTAGTCAAAATCCTTAAGAATTAGATGGGTAAGCCTGTATGAGTCATACAATTTTACCTGCCCATTAAACATCTTGAGGAGCCTTTGTTTACTTCCATAGCTTTCCTAGCATCTTTCCTGTACCTGAACTTGGCAATATGCATCCCTTATGTATACCATCTTCAGTTACCAAGTGTTGACTATACCCCCATTTTCAATGTAATGAATTCTGGGCATCTTCAGGAAATAAATATTTATGGAAAGAAAATAAATGTTTGCAGAAAGAAATTGAAAAATGCTTAGTATCTGCAGTTAAGATGATTTCTGCATGTTATAAATGTCTATTTATTGAAGAGCTGAGAGGTTCATGTAGCTTATACAGCTAGTAGAACATTACAAAGATTTGTCAGTATGTTCAACTTGGAACATGTACTTTCAGAATTTTCTCAGATTGGCTCTTGTGTTTCACAACTATTTGGAAGACTGCTAATATCTGGACAGTACTTTTAAGGACATCTTAATAGATTTACTTAGTAACTATGTGGAATATTCTTCTTTCTGTAATTTGAAGATTCCTGAGTTGTTTTTGTTGTTTTTTGCACTTTGAGGAGATGGAAATTACTTTACTTTTTAGTTTTTTCCAGATTTGACAATTTCAAATTAAAAGGAAGGAAAAATACCTTGTGATGCTCTAGTGGCCTAAAGCTTGTGTGTGAAACTGTAAGCATCTGATTGTAATGCCTTTTGTTATAAAATGTGATAGATAAGGCATTTGCTCCTTCATGTCTTTTGTCACATGATTTCTTCATGTTTTCACATATTGTGAATGCTAAGTCTAGTTTGGTTGTGACCACATACATCTTAAAATACCTTTTCTAAATACTATCATATTTTAATTATTTTAACAGCATGCAACTTTTAACCATATTTAAACACATTTAAATATGGACATTTTCATATTTATTTTACTAAACATGATTACAAATTGATGTTTATTGTCTTGTGATTCTGGTTGCTATTGATGTAACAGTAAATACTTTTGTGCTCCATGAAAGAATACATAGCATTTAGAATATGAAGTACGTTCAAGTGCCCAGTCTGTGAAAAGACTTAACAGCTTTTCCTAAGGTCCAGTCTGAGCTTTCCCTGATGCAGCTTCATTCTATTTCCTCATGTCATTTTGCTGGTCACCACAGAGAAAGATCAGCATTTCGCGCTCTGCTGCCCGCCTTCAGGAAGGTGTATAAATGCGATGAGGTCACCTCTTGGCAATGAGGTCACCCCTCAGCCTTCTGTCCTCCAAGCTGAAGACACCAAGTGACTTCAGCCACTTCTCATAAGTCTTTGCCCTCAATACGTTTGTCTTTGTTGTTCTCCACTGGACACACTGTAATAGTTTGGTGTCCTTATATTGGGGTGCCCAGAGCTGAATTCTCAAGGTGAGGCATCCCCAGTGCAGAGCAGAGTGGGACAGTCCCCTCCCCTGACTGACTGGCGATGCTGTGCCAGATGCACCCACCTGAGGATATAGCTGGCCCTTTTGGCTGCCAGGGCGCGCTACTGACTTCAACTTGCTGTCAGCCAGGACCCCTGAATTCCTTTCTGCAGCGCTGTTCTCCAGCCGTTTGTCCCCTAGTTTGTACATGTAACCAGGATTACACCCATCTCAGGTGGAGAATCCAGTACTTGTTCTTGTTAAATTTCATGCAGTTGTTCATTGCCCAGTTCTCTAGTCTATCCATATCTCTCTGTAAGGCCTCTCTACCCTCAAAGGAGTGTATAACTCCTCCTAATTTAATATCATCAGCAAAGTGACTTAATGTACATTCAATTCCTGCATCAAGATAATTTATAAAAACATTGCAGAGCACTGGCCCTAATATTGAGCTGCAGAGAACCCCACTAGTGACTGGCCACTAGCCTGATATGACCTGATTTAATACAAACCTTTGAGCCCAACCTGCCAGCCAATTGCTCATCCAGCATATTATGGACTTGTCTAGCCATGCCCTGGACATTTAGTCCAGAAGGGCACTATAAGAGATCGTATAGAAACTTTGCTGAAATTAAAAAGCCACGTCTACTGATTTCCCTTGGTCAACTAGTTGGGTGACCTTGTCATAGAAGGAAATTAAGTTTGTAAAGCAGAAACACATAATAATGAACTGCCATGTAATGAAGTATTAGAAAATGTACTAAGTATGAAACACCTGTACTGCAGCTGATGGCACACCATTTGAAATAGAAAATATTTATTCAGCTAATTCACACTAACAGTCTTCATATGTCTATGTACCTAGCTTTTATGGTTTGAGATAAAATTCAGGTTATTTATTTCAGGGAAAGCAGGTTTTATGTCATTGATTAAATAACTTTATTAGTGACTTTAATAAATAGTTTCTAATTTTAAAGGACATATTATAAAATATATATGCTTATAGGCAACTGTAGTGTCTCATAAATATTAAGACAATTGTTTTGAAAAGATGGGCATCATAAAATAATAAAAGAAAAAGGGAGAAAAAAAATCAACTTTCTTGTAACATTTTGCAGTATTTTTAAAAATTCCATTCTACCGGTGATCTGAAGTAAGTTTCAAATATTACTTAGGATATTTAATTATTTAATTATACATTAAATGCATAAAGTCAAAAAACGTAAATATTTCTACTATAGTGTTTTCATACTGCTATTAAGACTATCATTATTGCGGCTGAGCATGATAAATCTTTTTTACAAAATACATTTTGATGTATTCTTAAGAATCCTGTAAGTTTCTTTTTCTGAAGAAATTGATGTAATTTGAAAATAATTAACAATGAAGTAATATCTAAAAGTACCTATATAATGTCTTTTGAAAATTGTGTTGTATAAGTGATTTGGTCAGGAATCTGGCATATCAAGAAATTAATCAGATGAGAGAGCTTTGTGGAAATTACTATTTAGTCTTCTAAGATATTTTAAATGTCTTGAGCTAAGGGAGCAAGGGTTATGGGAATTTTGATAATAGCGTACTTTACACCAGCTTGGTTTGCTTTGCATACTTGATATGTTGTCATGTGTTGTTAAAGATAGTTTAGATAACTCTTTTGGGCTTTTGTACCTGTGAGCATTAATGAAAGGGCATGCTGTCTTTTATTATGTTCCTCAGACTGTGAGGTATTTTTATACATAAACTTAGCCTTTATTATATATACCTTGTCTATTACAGTTTTTACATCTTTATTTTAATTGGAGTAACTCTGAAATCACTTCTTAGAAATGCAATTAATGTGACTTTTGTTGATGTTGATTAACAGCACAGTAAGTTTATTAAAATTCTCACTAAAATCAGAGCAGATGTTATTAACAAAACTGTTTCACATACAAAGTGCACTTGAGCATTTATCAAGATGAAGTCTTCTCTAAATGTACTCGTGCCCTAAGTGAATAATTTTACTTAAGTGAATCCTGTGCCCACTGTGTGTCCATTTGTTCTGGTACAAGCCTAAAAAGTAAGGAAGCCATGACTATCTCTGCTCCTCTGTTCTATGAAGTGAGCAAGATGGGATCTAATAGTGTTCAATTCATGATACTGCAGCCTCACATCTTTAACCTGTCCCAAAACAAAACAGGCAAGAGAATCAACCCCCAAAAAACCTTCACCCAGGGCAATGTACTCTTAAATCAACCTTTGAATTCTTTATAATCTTTATTGACTTTAAATTAAGTAAAAAACCTCCTATAGTGCCAATATAGGGTAGCTGACATGGCCCTTAAACTAGAGTGAAAATGGGCAAGGAAGTATTTATCCCTCTCTCCCACCTCCTGAGTTCTCTCCATATTGCACATGGGTGTCTGTGGTTGGACTGAGGGTTGGCGCAGCTTCCTTCAGCATGGCCACTGCTACCAAAACCTTGGGGGTGAATATCTGCATGTGTCAAAATGCTCTTGAGTTGCGTTGCAGTAACTACTTAGCTTGGATTGACAATCAGGTTAGAAGGGAGGCTGGTAAAAAAGCATCTTTATGAATGAGGGAAAAATCAAATTTAAATTTCTCAGTGTCAATCAAACCTGCGGTATGTTAGCAAAACATGGATCTGAGTCATGAGCAAAAGGAGGGGGAAGTGTCTAGGCTAGATCAAATTTGCATCAGTATTGTCACTTGTATTGAAAATAGTATTATTTAGAGTACTAGAGATTACTTTTCAACATAGGAGAGGCATTTGGAAATTGTGTGACAGTACCTCAATGGATGATTCTTTCCACATAGAACTCCATAGGAGAAGCGTTCAGAAGTGAACCCTGGACTCTGTGGGACTGAGGAGGAAGTGACATATGCTGCTTAAGGTTAAGTTAAATTTGACACTGGAAGTTTCGCTGGCACTTCTTGGGGGACAAGTTGATATAGATACAGGTTTGATACTGCCATACTTCATTTGCAAACACTGTGGTTCTGAGTAGGTGTAATAGCCTTGTTACAAAAAAGTTAAAGCATGCCGTGTTTTTCTTTGGGAGTGATGCCCACTTTATAGTTGAGCTATTAATTTTCTTCTGGTTGTTAAGAGCAGTCATAGTTTGGTTTTGCAACTTTTCATGTGCTTTAATTGTGTTAAGCTAGTTATGACTAGATATATTTTTTTGGGGTGGATTTTCCTGCTACCTAGAGAAATGAGAAATGTGCCTCAAATACAGAAATGAAGAGTAATTGGTAAATTACTTAGACGTTCAGAATCAGAACAAAGCCATATTTTGTGTAAAAGATACAAAAAGTAGAAGAACTTAATCTGGCTACTGGTGTTCGAAGTCCTGGTAGTGCTATGGTTGGAAGAAGGTGGATTTTTTTCATCCTTCAAGTGTAACTTTGTAACTTCTGTTATGAAGAGGATTTAAATGTGACATTTTTTGAGGAAGTAAACCCTGACTATATCTTAAATGGAAGTGTCCCAAGAAGAACTAATGGAATAATTAGTTGTTTTGTTAACTGAAATAACTGAAAGTGAAGTAGTTTATTTGGAGAACACAATTATAGTTACTGCCTGTATTCAGCAAGTTAAAAATATCATTAGATTTGCCGTGTAATGAAAGTTGGGAGGAATACTGGAAGGAGAGATGCTTGAACTTTTGATCAAGATTTTACAGTCATTTTACTGCGTATGTTCTTGCAAAGTTGTTCTCATCTCTTTACACATGGGATGAATTGTCATGCTGCTTCTGATTATTATCTATTTGATTAAAGAACACCGGAATAAATTTTCTATTTTGCCAGTTCATAATTGTTTCTGAAGACCTCACTTATGAAACAGCTTTTTTGAATTATGATTATTTAAATAGCTGTGCTTTTCCCATTTATATAACCCTTCCATTTCCTCTGAAGTAACATTTTCACCTAAATTAATGCACTTATTCTGTTTTACACCAGACAAAAGGGGAAAACCACGCTCTCATTGTTAATGATAATGAAGTAAGACATAGGTCTGTGGATATGTTTGTAAACATTTTAATGTGAATTAAAATTTCTATACTTTATTAATTAGTTATAAATGGTATAAATTAATGTTAAATATTCAAAATAAAATAATCTATTTCATAAGGAAAAGATACAGAATAGCAAAATAATACTTTCATATTGCCTTTCTCAAAGTATCTTCATTGCTCTTTAACATTCACGTATGCATATTTCAATTTGGAGTGTTTAAAATGAGATCTGAAAAGTCCTTTTGATCAATTCTGCTGGATTTATGGCATTAGATATTTATAAAGGCTGAACTGTAGCTATAGTTCCTTTTTGTCTTTTCCCCTTTCTAAATTATATAAGAAGTTGAAAGTAACTGAATCCAGCCATTTGAGAAGACCTTGTTTAGAAGTTCTTTTACTTACTCCTTAGTTTTTTTTACTTTTCTCCCCCCCAAAAATGTGTTTAAATTCTTTTGAGATGATGCAAAACCAGTCAAATATCAAGTTTGACTGATGTCTCATGTGAATGACTTCTAATTTGATTTAATTTTTTTTTTCCTAATTTCTCATTGAAGTGTGACTAGAACGCTGGGGACTTTTTTATTATTATTTTTTAATAAGTTAGGTGTATTAATTCCTTTGTGTTCTAATTTCTTTTCTAAAATATGATTGAAGAATATGTTAGGCAT
This sequence comes from Dryoscopus gambensis, assembly GCA_013389985.1. NCBI lineage: Eukaryota > Metazoa > Chordata > Aves > Passeriformes > Malaconotidae > Dryoscopus > Dryoscopus gambensis. The sequence goes on from WEIT01011359.1 coordinate 93,228, forward strand.
CACCAAACATAATTACTTCAAATGACAACTGATTATTTTAGAACCAAAGTCTTGTTAATAAAACATGGCTACATAGAAGGACTGTGATTGAAAATGTTTTCTAATACCATTTGTCTTGGTTTAGAAGACAGGTGACTGCCTGGGGAAAACCCGAGCCTCCCTTGGAATAGAGAATGTAAACCCTTGCACCTCTGAATTGTTATAATTTTGAAATTATGGCGCTTTCAGGCAAAGATATAGGGATAGGAATACCAGTTCTTTACTAAGAATATTACAAACTACAAAGGTAGTGGTACAGAAAAAGGAGGGAAAAAAACAAAAAAAGAACAACAATAAACAAATAATCCCAGAAACCCTGACAGAGTCAGAATACGACCTGACACCCTGTTGGTCAGGGTTTTGGGAGCAGTCCAAAATAAGTCCTCCTAGAGTGGCAGATGTGCCTCCGTTGGAGTAGAGGTGATCCTGTAGAAGGGTCCGGTGGTGACAGGATGGGTCCAGACTTCCTCTGGGAATCCAGTGGAAAAACCAGCTGCTCTGATGTCCTGAGTTGCAGGTTGTATGCAGGTAGAGAGGCTTTGGCTCCTCCCACTGAGTGGAGCATCTCCCAGTGGGATGATGTAATGTTATCAGTCACAAGGAGAGCCTTAATTGGCTCATTCACAGGTGATATCCCCTTGGAGGAGGATGGGTGGAGGACAAGATAAGGAAGCACTGCCCCATCTGGTTTTAACAATTGACTCATTAACAGAAGGCACCCGCCCTCTTTCCCCTGGAGTTACAAGAGATAAAAAATATCTTCCAACCGGTTTCAACAGATGAAATTAGAATATTTTTGGTTACATATTGCAACCCAAGACACCATTAAAACCCTCTTTTATTACAGACCCCTCCTTCAATTTCTTTTTAATTCTTACTACTAAGTTGATAATTTGCTTCTGATGATTAGAGGAAAGTCTTATTTATGTACTGGGAAAAAAATCACCGTAAACTTTTTTATACTTTGGCAATTTTTGAGAAATTTAAACCAAGCAGAGTATGAATTTCTCTTTTAATGTAATTAAGAACAGTTGCATTTCCTCCGTTATGTAAGATCTACCCCTGTAATTATTGACACTTCATCTGTAGTTGTCTTGTAATCAAATCAAATGATATGTGATTTCAATTTTACTCAGTTACATGATGGCTTGAAAAGAATGCTTAGTACAGATGGTGCTCTGTAATTGGATTTGCAGATGGAGAGTTTGAAACTCAGACCACACTGATATTATTTTCAGAATCTGACAGTGAGTCTTAGAGAGAAGATAAAAGTATATCCTTAAGTGTTCCCTCCAAGCTTCATTAGTTGAGTGAATGATGAATAGGAATAGTATCAAAACATGGAAGAAAGGTTAAGGAGTGATAGAGTATTTTGCTGAAAAAATATTGTTGCCTCTTCACCATATTTGCTGTAAGCACTTCTCTTGGTTGACTTTTTTTTTTTAGTGAACCAGCTAAGAGATAATGTACTGATGAGAGGAAAGAGAGAGTTTATTATCCTAATTCTTTATTGGTAGAACTATTCTTTCATTTGAAATTTGGTTTAGCAATTATGTATAAATGAAGCTTATTGTTGCTGTGACCCCCGCCTAGCTCTCTGCCGGCTAGCGATGGCAGGAGTTCTGGGGCAACATTCCCTGTGGGTAGAAAGAAGGGGGCTGCAAGCTCACTGGGGCTTCCACAGAGTCTCTGGGCTACACCTTTGCAGGCAGCAGCAAGCTGTAAGAGAAACACAGCATCTCCTTGATGGCGAAGTCAGGAGGTTTATTTTGGTCCAGCGCCGGCAAGAGGCGGGGGAAGGAGGAAGGGAGAGGGGAGAGGGAAGGGGAAGGGAGAGGGGGAAAGATCCAAGCGGAAGGAGAGCCTCGTCCTCTGAGCATTCCCTTATCACAGTTTCGAAGGGCCCGCGGGCCCAAGGCTTGAACCAATGAAAAGCTCACAGGGGAGGGATCAAAGGCAGGGTTACAGCTTGGGCATATACCATACATTTTGGAAGGGGGAAACAGAACAAACCATTCAAGGGAAAATACATCACCACAGCTTATGATGGGAATCATGAATGGGAAGGGTTTGGTGTTATTTACAGAGAAAAGTGGTGCTTATGTTATTACATTTATGTTGTGTACGTTACAAGAAGATTTTTCAGAAGTCTATTTTCTCCTTATCTCATAGGGAGTAATAGAAGTTCTAACTTCATTTCATATCTGCTACCGTATATTAACTGTGCGCTCTCACAAACATTATTATAAATGGCCGCACAGTGATGTTGGCTTTGTGGAAACTGTTTTGGTTCTCAGTAGCAGTCAGGAAAGCAAATTAAATGTAAGTAAGCATTAGTAAGGAAAAATGAGCAATACAAGAGTAATTTTTATGAAACTGTGTAAATTAATAATATGTCTGTATTTTGAATGTTGTATGAAGTTCTGGTGATTTCCAGTCTCAGAAGAATATATTAAGACAAGCAAAAAATATGAAGGGTAAGAAGTGTGATTAAAGATAGATTTCAGATGAGGAGTGATTTAACGAAGTATGATTGTTCAGCTTAGAAAAGAGATGACCAAGTATATTTGAAATATAAGTGAATAAAGGGAAGAATGTGTTAGAAAACACCTGCAAGTAGCAGAGGGCTGAAATTAAATAATCCTGTAGCAGGTGTTTAGTAAGATACTTTTACACAAAACATGAGGAAAGTGTGGGACTCCTTACTATGGGCTGTGAAGGCTCCAAAAAGTTGAGAATTCAGAAACTAATTAGAGAAATTTTTGAAGAAAATCTATTGGCTTGTTGAAGCAAAGATATTATTTCTGGAGCAAGAGATTCCTGTGTCACAAGTAATGGGAGGTTGGGATGCTGTAATGGAGAAAACTCAGTATATGACCAGCCTATACCCTTACACTTTTTGTAGATAGTTGGCTTCTTGTCACTGAGTTTCAAATGCCGAGATACTTTGTGTTATGAAGATCCAACAAGCTTCTTACATAAGGGAAACTGACCACTAATAAATTGTTTCTTACGCTTGTTTATCTGCCTTTCAGTTTCCTCCTCTAAAATAGTCCTTTGTGATTAGAGTTGCATCTCCTATGTTACTGTATAATTCTGGCCTTTGTTCTCAACTGTGTTATCATCTATAAGTTAAAGAACAGATTTTATTGGATGAAGAACTGCATAATAAATTAAGAAGAAGCTTGGGGGAAGGCAATTAGGATGCACTTAAAGGTTTGTAAAGCAATTCATTATGGTCTGTGTGGTGCCTACTTTAACAATTGAGGTTTTGGGTTTTATCATGGCACAACAAAGATCTTAAATCATTAATGACAGCTAAAACCCTGTGGGAGTCCAGTCACAAAGTAGAACAATTTTCTTACACTATTTGAGAGTTATTTAGAGAAGCAAAGGGGACAAATATTGACAAATTTGGTTAAAAAATTCTACCCTTACAAAAATTACCCTTATAACCAAGGGGAGCTTCTTGTAAGGAAGAAAATTCATGAAAAGAATAAATTGGATTAGAAAAGTTTTAAGAATTTTTAAAGCACAATTCCTGTCCTTTATCTTGTGCACTTTTGAGGACAAGAAAAATATAACAAATAGTATAACTTGTCTTGATTTGCTTAAAGAAACACAGAACCTTAAAGAATGTATGGACTATCTTTGCTTGAAAATTTAACAAGCTACCAAAACTGAAAAGCAACAAGAGTAATATAGCCATTGTTAAGGAGTCTGGCTATTGATTTTTCCAGCCCTGACACCTAAATTCATGTATATGTATTCTGCATTTTTTCACTTACTAGGCAACATTGTTCTTTTGCAAATTATGGTATTTCCTAAGAAATTATTTGGTTTGGTAAAAACTAATTAGATTTAGAAGGTTTGGCTAGCTAAAAATTAAAATTTATATGGGAAAATGCACTTATCAAGGGAACTAAATAAGTTTTGAGGTAAAACCATGCTGGTTTATACATTTTATTGTGCTTATTTATAAACTGTAGTCAATGGGCATTTCAGTCTTAATAAGAATTAGGTAGATTCTACAGGAAGCCTTTGCTTAAGCTCCACTGATAAGTTTTAACTCTATAATAGACACTGTTTTGTTATTATTTCCTGCAATCTATATATAACAGGGAAAATCCTGCTTGACACTTCCTCATTTACTGTTGGCTTTTACCTAGTTATGTCACATGCAGAGAATTAAAGGGAACTATATCACATGTCCAATATTAGTTCTAGAGTCACTAAAGAGTCACTAAAGAGTCACTAAAGAGTCACTGTTCAGAAATGAGTGAGGGCTTTTTACTGTGCCAAACACTGGGTTGTTTTCTCCCAAGTTAACTTCTTGGGGAAGAGGACTGCATGGTAAGTAGTTAATTAAAAATGAAAGATTGATGAAAATGAGTGTGTTGAAATTGAATGTAGAGCTTTTCTAGTTGGTGATGAACATTGCCACTGGAAAGTGTCAAAATGTTGATACCAACCAAAAATATTACTACATATCTCAAAATTATTGATGTAAGCAAGCAGCAGGGTGTTGAGAATTAAGGGCACTGTTCTTCCCATTTGGCTCCTGCTTTTCAGCAAAATGGAGTTGAGGGTAAGACCAATGCTATGCGCATCTCACTTCAGTGTTTGAGGTCATTTATACCTGGCATTGTGGTTTCCTTGGGCTATCAATCTACCATTAATCATTAATGTACACCTATAGGTATCAGCTGGAAAATGGCACTGTCATAACTAAGTTCATTAGAATTGTTTTGGTTTTAAATATTGCATAGCCATGATTTATAGTTTCTGGGCTTTTAAGAGTTGTACAGTGTTTTGTGACAAGAGAGAAATGAAACATTTCAAGATGAAAGCAGTGAAAGACACTAAAGAAAACCAAAACTTAAGAGAGAGATGGACAACAGAACGGGATAGTTTAAAAATGAATTATTTAATTTTAGAAATTAAAGTAGGTAATAGATAGCTTAATCTTAATAGAGAAATATAAGTAGTTCCTTTTCTTACCAAAAAACAGTGCAATGATATAAAAAAAATAAGCTAGGTTTATGGCAAGTGGTATTTAGCAAGGTAAGTGGCACATAAGAGAGCTCCTGAATAGTGAGGAAGAGCAGGTAATGCCCTCAGAGAGCAACTACTTTTTCTTCCTGTTTGTATCTCATGGGAAAGAAGGGGACAGTAAGAGAGCCTGCAGACCACTCGTTTTGGGTTTACAGACTAAGGGTCCATGTATGATGGCTGCTTAGAAGAAGGTAGGGGCTGGTACATGGGGCTACTGGCCTTTGTCCTGATGGTATGTCACTATTTTTGTGTTCTTAGCCAAAGTGTGTAGGTACCACACACACCATAATCCTCACGATCAACATACTTTGTCATGTTTTTCTTCTTGAATTATGTGTCCTGGATGTACCTGGGAACAATCCCACAGACTATTCTGAAATAAACCCCATCATTTTCCAAGACTAAAATTCCATTAACTGTGTTGTTGCAATTTATTCTAGTCACAGAATGCATCTGTGAGTTAACATACAAAATAAAAATGCTTTGACAAGTATGTTTGAATAATAACAAATGAATAAAACAACGAAAGAAACAAACAAAATTTAAAAAACACCAATTATTCTAAACTACTGGCAACTTCTGTTGACTAAAATTGTCTATTAGTATTTATTGCAAATACATTCTGTTTGCTCCTGTATGTGGAATTTGGAAAACAGGTGTGTGCACATTGAGGGATTTTTCAGTTGTTCTCTTTTAAAAACAGATATTGCTCTTTGCAAAAACGTGTTGTGTGACATTGTTTGCTGTGCAATACAAATTAGATTTAAATCAATGTGTAATTGTTGAAAATGTAATGTTTCTTAGAGTTTCAATTTTTTGGTGATGCTCTCTGATAACTGTTAAACCCCTGAAAGGTTTGCTTTACAGAGATAAAATATCATTCAAATTACCTAAAAAAGAAAAAAAACCCAAAAAACTCCATATAGTTTGTGACTCTTTAAAAATAATTAAGGGATGCTGCTGATCTATTAGATTTGGCTGTGCAAGTTTCAGCAGTAGAAGTGTGTAGTCTTATTAGTAGAAGAAGCTGCAAAAGTAGCTGCAAAAAACATTTTTTTTTCAGAGTACATTTCATTTTTTTTACTTTGATACCGCTCAGTTATTTCAATTTCTTTTGCTTCTTTTCTGACTTGGAAACAAAGAAGATACTTTAAAGCAAAAACAACAACAACAAAAGCATAATTCCAAAACACCACCAAGTAACTACTTCTTTTAAAATGTACCTGGTTATTGAAACTAGGAAATTAGAAGCATGAGCTTATATTGTACTTGCATCTGTACCTTCATTTTAAAGTTATTTTTGAAAGTGAGAGAAGACAAGCAAGAATGGGCTATGAAGTATTAAAAGCAAAATGAACCAGTAATATCTGTTTAGTAATACTATTTTTCATGCTCTTTAAGCTGTGCTCATTTATCAACTTCTACATAGTCCATAAAAATCAATTCTGAAATTTTGCTTTCAGACATGTGGCCAACCTAAGCTGCTTGGTTTTATTTATTAAAACAAATTGTCAGTAACTGTTCCCTTTTTTGAGGTAAGGAAGTCCCTTATCTAACTGGCTGATCTCTTGTGTGATTAAGTCAAGATCAGAAGTAATTTATAGGAGAAATTGAACTAGATAAACTGAAAACAAATTAGTTCCAAGTTTGAGAATGGTTTTAATTTTACTTCACTGAAAAATAAACCTGTAAGTTTTGTTTCTTTAATTCTTCAGGTCCAACATCTTGAACTAAAAGCTCATATTCTCCTCTGGCCAAAAATTATTTTTTGGAGATGGGGATAATAACTAAGAAGAGTGTCTCCTTCTAGTGACACAGAAACAAGAGACCAGGAGGAA
>WEIT01011361.1:571-11260 GCA_013389985.1 Dryoscopus gambensis
TTGCCCTTTGCAACAAAAAAGTGCACAAGAACTACGTAAAAATCTGCTGCGACATTGCTTTGTAGTGCTAGTGACCACTCCAGGGTCACAAAGTATCTTTAGCATTTCACTACTCGGAGTAACCGGAGAACAGGCCAGATATTCCAACTATATCCCCCAGCCCCCCCACCAAATTGTCAGAGCAAAGTTGTCATGCAAGAAAATTACTTACGCTTGACAGATAAGACACTTTCTATTCCCCAGCTTTGAACTAAAATCATAACAGATGTCAAGGTGGGAAGAGAAGGAAAAAAAGAATAAAAATCAGATCAACAGAAAGATACATTCCTTCCTTCCTGATGCATGGGTGGTGGGCTGGGCTCAGCAGGTCTGACAGCTCAAGGGCCAGTGGAATCTAGTCTGAGAGCTAAGCAACGCAGGTTTTGCCAGCATTAACTGAAGAGAAATTAAAGAAATGCCATGCTATTACTTTTTTTTTTCTCAGAGAAAAACTGAAGTCTAATTGAAACCTACCTAAAATTTACTGAGGTTCCTACTCCCTACTCTTTGATTTTTTTAAGAAAAAGGGAACATTTTATAGGTGTAGCAAAGACTCAAAGAGCACTTTACTTATTACAGTTAAGCCAGTGGTTTGGCAATTACTAGCCCTCCACAATCCATTTTTTTTGTCATTTTATCAGGACAAGCTAAATAACAATTACTCTGTAGTTCGAGAGAAACCCCATTTATCCATCTCTGTTATTCAGCACAACTATTGTGCTGCAAAAGCTGCAAAGACAGCTAGGCTCGTGAACGCGATTTTTACCGCAGTGCAAACACTGGTCAGTTTAATTTGTTACTTCACCTAAAAACCTGTAAGAGTTATGCAGTAATTTGAGAAAGCAGTCACACAGCCCATTCAATACTTGGAAGAAAACTTATTCTCAAGTGTAAAAACAAAAGCTTTTGAAGACTTAGCTGAAGGGCAAATAGACACCTGTATCACACATTCAGAGGCTGAAATGTGAAACATCTTTTGTTATGAATCTTGACCAAAGTTACAAGAACCCCCGTGATTTTAACAGCAAACAAGCGCACCAAAACAAGTTAAACTTCCAGTAACTTCCATCTGGGTGCTTGATGCAGCAATCTTTTTCAAGTGATAACTCTTTAGATAAATATTCAGTACATCACACACCTCAGTATTAAAAACCTCCCATGCGCAAGTCCGTGAATGTCTGTTAGCAACTTACAAGGCTTCCAGAGTTTAAATAGGAAGGTTGAACATGCCAGCTTGCATACAGTTAACACATTAATTGTTTCACTCAGTTATGTACTACTATATCACCTTTTGCACTGAAGAGCTTAACCATTCACTGCCTATGCACAAACAGGTATTATACTTATTTATAAGAAGTCCATTCGTTCTAACCATAAGCTTGCGGGCACCAGGAATCAAATCCACCCAAAAACTCCTGCAGCTCACAACATACCTGTGTCTCACCTGTACTGACTATCAGCCTAGTAGAAGTTGGTTTCTGCTTCCTCTGGCAAGTATTTGTGCAGGTGAACAAAATAAAGCCTGCATAAGAGAAGGAAGTTTTATTAACGCTTCCCTCATCTAAAATAGTTGCAATATGCAGCCTCTTCCAAACTCAGGAAAAGTTTGGAAGACAGGAGAGGAAGCAGCTCAGCTGAAGTAAGTTCTAGATGACAGCTTTTAACAGCTCCCCTGCTTGACAGTAAGAGTCAGACTTCTGAAATTGAAGAGCTGATACCCAGCAAACAGCTGAAAGATGAGACTTGGCAAGGAAGTTGATATGGACTTCCCTGGCTCAGCCTTTAAAAAGCTTCCCATTTTCATGCACCGGTTCAAAAAGAAAAGCTGAGAACACTCATTACAGTTTCCCACTATACAACGGCTTAACTAAGCTGCCCAGAGTGCCTCTCTCAGTTCAGGGGTGCAGAATTAACCATCATTTCTCACACACTAGAGCACTTCTGTGACTATATTCATTTATGAAATCAATGACCACAGCTGTTCTCTTGCATGCTTTTCAGCATTTAAAGAGGGGCAGGCTTGTCTCTAGGTCACGCTAAGGTTCAGCTACTAAAATGCAGTTCAAATTGAATACCATTGTATTTTACTATTCCCACAAACAGAAGTTAAACATTGAGCTATGAGACCAGAACAGCTGCAACATACCCAAACATTTTAAGCTGCATACACAAAGATACCTGAGCATAAAGCTTGTGAAATTCACCAAAGCAGTACATTCTCAGCTCTGTCATTCATCATTTTATTTATGTACCATATGTACCTGAGGACAAAGATTAAGCATGACACTTGCTGAAATCCAACCTTCTTAAGCCATCACAAAAAAAAAAAAATCAGTTCAATGTAAAAACTGCTTGCCCGTACTTTTCCTTTCACAGACTGTAAGCTCTAAGTATCTTTTGTTACTAGATACAGATGGAGGGGCCAAAGGCGGTGCTCTGCTGTTAGAAACGGGAAGAATTGATTGGAAATGCCTATGTCAGATGGAGTGACCATTAGATGGTGGAATTAAGAATCCTGAAAGGAAAAAACTAGACAAATCAGAGCCTGAGCTTCAGAACAGACTTTAGCCTCTTCAGGGACCTAACTGGAGAAATCACATGGAATACAGTCCTAGAAAGAGAAATTCTGGAGAGCTGGTTGATTTTCAAGGATTGCCTACTCCAAGCTGGCTCATCCTGACGAGCAGGAAGACAAGGCAAAGTGGCAGGAGGCCTGCCTGAATGAACAGAGTGCTCCTGCCAGGAGGAACAAAGACGTTAGCTGAGCATGCAGGGATGGGGTCCATCCCAAAGTCTATCTAGAGTTGAACCCACTGAGGGGCATGAAAGACAACAAAGTGCTTGTGTAAATATAGCAGCAAAATAAAGACTAGGTAAAACATGGGCCCACTGTGGGATAGGTGTGGGTGTCTGACCATAACACACAAAAAATTATGTACTCAAAGACTTATTTACCTCTGTCTTTTCTGAGAATATCTGCCTTCAGCAATCCCAGGTCCCCAGGATCTACAGAGCGTTTGGTACAAGGAGAATTTCTATTTGGTGAAAGAAGCTCAAATTACATTTGCTATTCTGTGGGTGTAACCACTGATGGAAAATGCAACACAACATTATTACAATAGGTCTCTTCATAAGTATCCGAGGCCAACACCAACAGAAACAGCTTGTTTCTTTTCTCCATTCTTTACTGGAGAAACCCATCATGAATCATCAGTTTCCTACCCTATCCATGAAGTCAGGATAGTGGGAAACTGTTCCAACACATGTTTGCTCAGTGAGAGGAGTTAGATATCATCTTCAACTAAGAGTCAATGAGCTGACGGGTTCAGAAACTCAGGAAAGGCTTTGATAATGAGGAGGTTTTCAGTTTTTTGCTTCTGTCCCCTGCATTAGCCACTATTGTTCATTATTCATGTTGTAAATAGCTCTCCTGAAGCACTGAACAATACTGACTGCTGAATAAGAGATTTGTTACAAAGTGAGTTGTTCAATATATTTCGGCACAAATCTTTGGTTCTAGTCTCAGGATACAAGCAAGCACAAGTCATACCTCAGTAGACTTTAATTATTACGCGAAGTAAGCAAAGGAAATGTTTGCCCCCTCTATTGATTGTCTAGTCAGCATTTCATATCCCCACAGATGCACTAGGGCCTGATTTACTCCAGAAACAAACCATACCTACTTCCAAGTATTATTCACATAGGGTCATGCCCCGATTCCCCCCACCAGGTTCAGTTTTGAGCTGCTAGGATGCTAGGCTTGTGTTTGGAAGAGATACTTATTGGTGAAATATTTGTTACTGAAAAGAAGATCCAGCTTTCGTTTCATCATTTTATCTCCCCATGCAGCAAGTTATCTTGTATCCACAATCCAAATTTCAACTACATTGGGAAGGGGAAAACACTTGTAAATTACTCCATTTATGTTCTGAGAGCACAGATTTCTGAATACATTTTGTTTAGTTAATATTTTATTAACCTCTAAAAAGAATTCCACATCTACAGTCCAATATCACTATGTGGAGAAAAGCATCTTCTTGTTTCAAAATACAAAGCAAAACTACATTGCTCTCTAAAGTTACAAGAAATCAGGAAGAATAAATTGCTAAAAACACTGGCCCTTAACACAGGTTTAACTCCTCCCATACTGGTGTAATTGACTTATGCAGCAGAAAGCATATAGTAAGTTTTCCAGAGCAGAAGTAGTATTCACCAGATTCTTGGCATATGGAACTTTTTAGTCCAACTGCCACTTAAAGACTATCCATTCCACAATAACAGTCTCAGCTTTTATGCTCAAAAAAGCAAGCTGCATATGAGGAGACATTCACCATCTTTAGGCACATTTAAAGGAAGAGAGAACAAAAGATTCCTTTTAAAGCTGATGGAGGAGACTGGTATAAATTAAGTATCCAAGCACAATAACAGAACAAAGAGATTATTCTGTTCAGATCAGAAACTAATTAATCACTTCTGTAAAGATGATTCCTAACAGATAAAAGCAAGAAAGAAGTTTATGATGTGCTTTTGTTATTACAAAGTTGCCTTCAGTCTGATTAATCACGCTTCTCCCAGCCCCTCCCATACACACACCCTAATGGGGTTTAACAACTTTCACAGAGCATATGGACACAGTTCCCACAGTATGGCAAATGATCCCTGAAGACACTGCTGCACACTGAAGAAGGATATTCTAGTTCAAAAAAAAGGAAATATTTATTATTTGTAAAACACTAATCACAGTTTTCTATTACTCATAGATGAGACCTAGAAAGCTGTAGTGAAAAGACTTAATCTCTCACGAGATCTTCAAGCCTATTGGAGTACTCATTGACTTGTCACTAAGTTTGAGTTCTGTAGAGTTCAGATCATCTGTTCTTTTGACCATTTCTTTCAGCTTCAAAATGTAAAAATATAATAAACTAGAGATGGGGAGGCACAGATCTATATATATCCCACAACAAGTTACAAACATCAAGAGAAATGCAGAAACCACAATCCCCTTTAGAGTCATCTTTTGGCTGCGCAGAAAATTCTGCAAGGAAAAAAAAGCTTATCTTTTTCCTTCCTTCTTTATCCTTTTCTGAGATACATAAATATACAAACATATTGCAAGCTAATTTTCCCTTCAAAAAAGAGAAACACTAAGCTGCTCGCAACTGCTCACTCCTTTCTTTGTACCCTGAGTTACAGGCAAGTCAGCTATGCTGAAAGAAAACTTAGGATAATAAAGCTGTTTTATCATCCGCTCTCCACAACAGTCAGACCATTTCTCCTCATTCCAGGTGTTTATCCTTGTATTTGACTCTTGGCTGCTGGAATCATGACAATGACAAGGATTTCAAGGGAGGCTGCATTATTCAAATTCATTTAAACGGGTGATTTCCAAGTCGGTGGCCTGCAGTATCAGTAGGCAATTTACAGCCTGTCCAGGGAAGATGGACGGCCCTTTCCAAACCGCCCTGCAACCCCAGGCACCTTCTCACCTGTCAGAGGCCTGTGGATACACAGCCGAACATGCCAGTGGCTTCAGGTGACTCCTGCTCCTTCCTCTGCTAAGATGAGATAGGACAGCTGCGATAGCCACACTAAATGCAACACCCCGCTTAACTTTTTTGTTTGGTTTAAACTTTATGTCTCTGCCAAAGTACTGGTATCAAGTTCCATCTGTTTTAAGAGCTATCTGGGTAGTTTTAGTTGTGCCTACATGGGGTGGGCTTCAGCTGGAAGTAGTTTAAAGAGACTGACCTCACAACTCTAGAAGTCACAAAAACGTTTAACACAATATGACTGTTTGACCCAGTACTACCAGGGTCTTGTTCCCATCAAGTACAACCTCCAGTTAAGCTTAAACTTACTCTAGACTGCATTTATTTACATTTTAAAATAGTGTTTGGCCCAGATCTACTTAAAAAGAAAGATCTGATAAACCCTGACTATTAGACAGGATATTTATAATCTAAGAGACCCTTCCTGATGATTAGCCTGACCTAGTCAGGCCTGACATAGCTAGTCACAGCTAGTAACAGATAAAGAAAGGTGTCAGTAACATTTCATAAGCCTCCAAACCTCAACAGGTAAATAAAGGCATATCACAGCATCCAACAATAACACCTTCTCGAGAAATGTAGTCATCAGCAATTTAATAGAGATTAAAGCAATTTTTTCCCATTGAAAAATAATGTAATAGAAACTGGCTGCATATAGACATTTGTGAAACAGATCCACATACAAAAGGACAGCACAGAGGATGGAAAGGCAGAAGTTGCATCATCAAATAGACAAGAACTATTTTTTCAGAGCAGATCTCTGTTCTGAAAGATCTCGGCCACTTCATTGGTTACCGTTAGGGTCTTAAACCTTCCATTATGAGCCCTTCACAGGAGTATCACTCTGCTCAGATGCCCCAAGCTCTATGAAAATGAAGGACATGAAAACAGGGTAAGTCTCAAGCAATTGGTCTCAGGTAAAGCAGGTCAGATCTTTCAGACCATTGACCTGGTTCAACAGCCCAGACTCTGAAAAACCAACAACTCTTTGAGCTGCTGAGCCTGCTCCAGTATTTTAAATTATGTGCACTTCTCAAGTCCCTTCTACTACCTTAATTTTCATGGAGAAAATTACTACTCAATCTGGCAAACTCAGCAGCTTCACCCATGGTATTGTTGGTATTTGGCAGAGCAACAGCAACACTGCTCTGAGGCAGCTCTGTCTGAAACAGCAGAGAGAAGTGACCAGAGTGGGCTATGCCTGTACTGACGGAATGCCAGAATCCCTACAAGGCAGTATGGAGCTTTCAACATCAGAGCAGAATTTGCTTTCTCTGTTTGGCAATAATGTAACATTGGTCTGAACGTAAATGCTCGGAAATTCACTACTGCAAAGTAGCAAATTTTTTTCTCCTCCATGAAATAAAATTATTTATATAACGCGTGTGATTGCTTTACCATTTCTGTATCATCATCAGCCATCCTTGATAAAAATCCTGCTTTTTAAAATAGGTGAATGGTCTGATGAGTTTTTTTTTAAAAATAAAACCAACAAAACAAACAATTAGGGAAAAAAGGCGCCTAAAACAACCAGAAAATCACCATATGGCTTATTTCCTCCCTGGAAAGTTTGACTACTTGGAACTCAAAATTCCATTTCACTCTCCTCTAAACTAATAGGATATTTAGCAAGATCAAAATTATTCCCTACCTATTAGGTAGCCTTGACTATTACCCACCACCAGCACCACTTGTGTTGACTTAGAGTATCGCATCTTCTAGCTAAAAGAAATACCAAGGGCCAACTTTCCCATAAGAGGCACACATCCACTACAAATATAACATTAGGACTAGGAAACATTAGGATTTCAGTTAAAAGAAGGACCAGTGTAGTACATTCACAGTCTTGTGGTATCTGAAGCCTCTCCCTCAAATTCTTGACTCCAGTCAAGGCGGACTTCTGTGCAAAAAAGCTTCTGATGCTTACCTCCACGTTTTATTTTTGCACAGGCAACAAGGACTTTATCCCGTAGTTAAGAAATTTTATCAAAATACTCCAAAACAATTTCAAAATTATTGTGCAAAAGCTATTCCCCAACAGAATAATCAAGATGTAGTGGTATCAAACTGTTGCATATTGCAAACAGAATACCAAGTCTTTCTTTGGTATTTTACCACAGGAGAGACTGACTTGAAAAGATTTAGTTATTTCATTAACTTCAACAATGACTTGGACTATCTCCTCCCCAGAATTACTTTACAATTAGGTTCTGACAAGGAAGCATCTCTATGGTAGGTCTACTTGAGTGTGCAAACTTTACATTAAAAAAGCCATGTAATTTAAGATGGCTTCAGGCAAACCTTAAAATACAGGATAACCATTAAGGACAGAAATGCATGCTGAAGGAAAAGTTCTCTTATAGAGGTCTGTAGTCAGGATATTTAGGAGGAGGACTCCCTTTTGCCTCATTTAATAGTCCTAATTTAGGACTCTCCTATCTATCAGCCTCTGTTCCATCTTGAATAGTGTATTGTGCTAACTCCATCCCAGGAATGTTCAAGTTATTGCACATAGGTCCTTCCTTACAGCCACACAGTCCTTTCCTACCCCATTTCCATTTCTAGGCCCTCCACAAGAATAGGTCTCAACACTTCAAACACTGCTACCGGCAGTTACATACAGACATGATAGTTAAATCAACTAAATATTCCATTTTCCAAACTGCAGAATCCTTACTACAGGCTGGGCAGCTGGAGAGTAGTGCTGCTATATGTGAAAATTTATCATTAAAAAACTCCCTGCTCCTCAGTACTTTCCTTAATGTACTTTGTGATACTCACACTACACTAAGAACCCTGAGCAGACAGCAAGCAACACAAGCCAGCAGCTACTTTACTCTCTTGGTTGCACTGACCACTCCATCTTCACAGTCACCTGGGAAGCCACCAGAAGGCTCGTAATTTGAGAACCTGTCTGCACGAATTCTCCTGCTCCTGTGAAACTGCTGTTTCATAAATCACCTTTACACTTCAGAATGATGCACTGAAAACACAGCTCCAGACAGGAAACAGAACTTTAATTCTGCATTTTTCCTAATGTAGTCAAAGCTGTATTTTAACAGACCAGGGCATCTTCCTCCAACTACCACCTCAGATTACACCATTTCTATTTGCTCTTTGTGAATAAACACAGAAAAAATAATTCAACAATCTTTCCTTTTATCTAACTAGCAGGTAAGGAAAAAAAAAACAGAGGCTTCCAAAACAGTCCAAAATGAAAGAAGAGCTAGCATTAGAAGCTGCAGAAGGAAACCAATTCTGTTTCTGCATTTCTCTAATAAATGAGACTTTATCAGATCAAGTTTCTTTTGAGAGAAAGGTGGGGTGGGGAAAAATAGCCACACAACCCAGTGTTACACGGTTAGTGCAGAGAAGCAAAGCATTATTCCAATGTCTTCCTTTCAAGGAAAAGTATTTCATATACACAGGCTTCATACCCTTACAGCCAAAAGACCTATTACATCAGCAAATTGCTGAAGAACGACTGCTCTTCATAAAGAGTGTCTGCTATAGTCAGCAAGAAGCACAAGTATTCTAGACAGTCTGTAATATTTATAATCATGGTGACCAAGATATGTAGTTATACTGTAGTAAACTGCAAAATGTCAGTGGCAAGTTATTCTAGCAGTAGCAAGTACTACAGGCCAAAATGTGATAAACACATCACACGCATTAGTCATCTTGACAGCTTCTTATGCCCACAAGCCTTATGATTTCAGTGCATTAACACACTGGTTAACGGTGACACAGTATTTTAACTTGCACAGCTATCATTTTAAGGCAAAGTTTACTGGCAAAAGATGTTTCTTGCCAAGAATTACTTCAGAATTTTACACGATTCAAAATGAGCAAGCAACACGTGATGTTCAAAAATGAGCTCAGTATCTGTAAACAAGCTTAATAAAGGTGCAAGGTAAGTACCACCAGGTAAATCTTAATCCAATATAAAGAGTAGGCAACGTCACAGTGCTTTCTATATCAAAGAAAACATTTCTGCCTTGCAACAGTTCGTTATTCTCTTGTTGATTATAAAAGTGCTAATAGGACTAAAACATTTCAAATGTATTAGTCATTTGCACTTCTCAAACTGCAGTGTCCATACTGCAAGTACTCCGATCTTACAGAGACATGTTATGCGTAACTGCTTTCAAGAAGTCGACAGAGTGAGGCCAAGCTTCTGTCACCTTTAGCTTCCCACAAGCAAACAGTACCTCAAACTCGAGGCTACGTAACAAGAACAATTTACAGCTCCAGACTTTGCCTGGAAACCATAGGTCTGTCCCGCCTCAACTCCTGCATTGATAAGGAACAGCCAGCCTTCACCAGTTTAAAAATGAAACTCAGATGCCTGGGAGGTTTGGGCTTTGTTATTGGTTGGGTTTGTGGTTTTTAGGATAGGCTCACACCAAGTAAGTATTTTGCCTTTTATAGTGCATACACTTAAAATAGGAGTTTCCTAGGCAGCAGAGAAGCACACAGCGTATCAGAGCCATCTGTGAGGCGTTTCGGGGCGGGTATGAAAAGCAGCAACTACCGCGCTTTACTGCACTTTAATGTGATGTCGCTCCTCAGGTGGGCAAAGGCTTCTACGCTCCGAGACGGAGAGCAACTCGCTGCTGGGACAACTCACTGCCCCGCGCGGCTCTGCCAGCTCCTTCGCCGGCCGGAGCGGGAACAGACGAAGGCGGCTTCCAGGCGGGAGCCGCAGAGGTCCAGACAGACTTTCAGCTTAACCCTTTCCTGGGCCCCGGCACCGCGCCCGACCCGTCCTCACGGGGCGGGGGCCAGGACACCTGTCCGCGACAGCCCGGGGGGAGCGGGCGCCGCCGGACTCCCAAGTTGGCCGCAGCCGCCAAAGTCGCTCCCGGGAGAAGGCGCAGAGGAGGCGGGCCGGCCGCCACTACTCACCCGCACCAGGTTGCTGACAGCGGCCTGCACGGCCGATACGGGGGCGGTGAGGTCCGGAATGGCCTTTCCGTCCACCTCCCCCTCCTCATGCATGATGACTAGGTGGGAGATCTGCTGGGCCACCGGCTCCAGGATGCTCTCGATGGTGCGCGTGTGGAAGACGGGCATGGCGGCGGCGGGGTGGGGGGCCGGG
>WEIT01011361.1:12215-58270 GCA_013389985.1 Dryoscopus gambensis
CGCGCCTTCCCCCCCATGCCGCCCCTCAGGGGCTGAGGGGACAGGGCGGGACAGCGCTGAGGGGGCGGCGCCCGCCCCGTGGGGCTGCCCGGGGCGGCACGTAGGGGGAGAGTGATCCTCGGCTTGGCTTTTACAGCTATGAGTAGTGGTAACAGCGGGAGCTTGTTTAAATACACTTAGGTGAGCGGCGTGGTGTCGGGGAGAAGGAGTACAAACCGTGGTCAGAGAGGAACATAAATCCTCGCTTTCCCGTGGCGCTGGTGTGGAGCGTGCCTGCCGGTCCCAGCACAGCTCGGGCTGAGCGCGTACGAGCGCTGCCCGCCCTCCGGCGTGCCCCGGGCAGGGTCTCTTGTGGCCCTGGCAGCACTCGTGGTAATAAAATAAAAAGTGAGTAAGGAGTTACGCTCTGCCCTTCTTCCTTTCTTTGATAACATGAGCACAGGTTCAGATTTGGAAAGTTATTGCCGGCTTGTAGATGTTTTTATCCTTGTGCTGCTATTTTAAACCATAAATCAATGTCCCTGTCAGACTAGGTTGCGCTCTGAAATGTTCCAGAGCAAACAATGTGTTTTCTGTGCAATGTTTGAACACAGCCGGCCCTACCAGCAAACACAGGGACATACAGAAAGAGCAATTAAATCAGTAAGGCTGGTGTGGGCTCAAGGATCTCTTTATAAGTTGTACCAGCATTGTCATGGTTGAAGCTACAGGGGCAGTTACAAGTTGTAGGCCTAAAAAGCTATGAAAAACAGATTTTGTGCAGAGTTAAGAAATCTTAGAGATACCTTTAGCTCAGAAGTTTTTTTCATTTTGGTAGAAGTCATATTACTAATTCCCATGTTGTACAATCCCATTTGGTTTGAAAAGTGGTATACCTGTAGGCTTGATAAGAGATAATCAGATTATGCTATTGGCATGCAAAACATAATTGCAGTATCAGTCTTTAAGCAGTGATGAGTGTTTTAAGTTACTTGAACTGTGCACTATAAGAGTAGTTTATGTTATTTACTATTGGCTGTACAGCAGGTACCATTTTTAGTGTATACATTCCTAGCAGTTCCTCTTTCACATCCTATGGATCAGTAATAATGAAAATAGATGAAAATCCTTTTGGACAGCGGTGTGCAGGAGCTGGGAATTAAAAAAAGCAATTAGTCTGTGTCTAATAATCTGCTAAATTCTGTTTTATGGAAGTATGCAAACATAATAAAACCCACGTACTTAGTCATTTGTGGGACTTGCACATAAACTAAGCACTTTAATTAAAAATAATTGCTTTAGATTTAGGATTGTGTATACTGACTTAGGACTGAAATATGCATGTTCATGCATATATCTTGAATGAAAAAGTGTTATCTGATCATTATAAAAGGCTGACCTGGTGGCTCAAATAGGTACAGTTGCTACAGCCAAATTAAAATACAGAACAGATGGAAATTTTTGGTGGCCTCCTGAAACTTTTCCTACCTGCAGGACCTAAATCTGTACTTGTATTTGGGATGTGTTGATATTAAGAATTGGTTTCACTATTTTGCTTATATTGGTGTAATTTTTGCCCATACAAAATTTAAATTTTATTCTCTGCATTATGTGACTGTACTGCATGCCCATCACTGAAATTTCCTCTATACTGTTGCTGTGGCTGCCTGATTTTTGAAGCCACATCCAGCAAAATTCCATGCAATCATCAGCAATATATGTAACACTGCTTTTCTGGTTGTTTTTTTTTTCCTTTGAAGTACTAAATTTACAGTGTTTTCTCTTTCCTTTGCAGTATTCACAGCTGTCGCATTGATGCCGTATGAGTAACAGCTTTGAGGCAGGTACTTTTCTCAAAAAGTTTGGTTTCTTACTGTGATATTGCTTCCCCAGATTCTACATTAATCATTAATCCATCGGGTCCTAGTAGATTATTAGAAAGCAATAATAGATTTGATATTTTCTGTTTATAAAGCCGAGGATGGAAACATGATTTCTTTTGTCCTCTTCCAATACCATATTGCATATCAAAGAAAACAAACAAAGGGATGCAAAATCTCCTTTCCTTTCCACACACTCAAAATGTGAGTGTTATTAAGAAATAATATCTATTATTAGCATGACAGTTGTGACCAGCATCTCAAATAAGTTAATGCGCTTAGAATGAAAGGATTAGCTTTTAAAGCATTCTTTCCATGTCTTTTAGTATTTCATAAGAACTCAGGTGAGTCCAGTTAAACCCATTTCTGCAGAGAATTTGATGCCAGCAGACTCTTCTGCTGACAGAAATCTCTGTTGTCTTTAGGACCATAATGTCTCTCTGACCCAAATTATCAAATAAATTCTCCTCTTTTCACAAGTCTTTTAACAAAGCAAAGAAATTCTCTCTTTACTTCCACTGAGGTAAGTGAGATGCATGAATACAGAAGCAGTAGGCTTCGGTAGAAAAAGGGAGGACACTGTGTGCTTACAAAAAGCGCAGCTGCAATGCAGCCTCTGCCACCGGGTCTTTTGGAGAGTTCTGTATCCCATGCTCAGGGTACAATGCACTGCAGCTGCAAATGGCGGGAGCAGTGGAACTGAACTATTTGCAAAGAGCTTCATGAACCTGCAGTTGTCTGCAATTACAAGGTATTTTGTTAGTATTAATACTTCATTGAAGTGAATGTGTCTGATTAGCTCGAAGCGCTAGCCTCGAGCGCTAGTAACAGTAGCTTACTTTCACTATTAGGTATCTCAGCAGAGAAGAATTATGCTTTCTAGGCAAACACACTTGGTTGTGATTAATCACTTTTCCCTGGAATGATCTGATGTTGTTCCTTTACTGCACCAACTTCTAACTTTTCTGAGTAAAAACTAATTAGCTGCCTGAGAAAATTTACAGAAATGCTATATTCATATATTGCATAAACTGGATTGTATAAATGACTTGATCCTCTGAAGATTTAAGCATATGTTGAAATTTAAGGTTTAGAGTCTCTTACCAGCTTCTGGAGGATTGGAGGCTACTGTTGATCAGTGGATGTTCTGCTTTTCCCTCTTATCAAGCATTAACTTTGGATAATCTAAGGAGTAAGCAATGGATGATTGAATTTTAAATAAAAAGGATTTCTTTCGTTCTGTGGTAATATCCACCTTAAACACAATTTAAAATTTGTCATGAGTTTGTTGTAGAATACTGAGAGCTCTAGTGTGTAGGTGACTGGCACAGGAGGAATAAATTTCATGCCTAATAAATAACAACCTTGGAGCAAGAAAGAGCAGATTACTAAGGTGTTTGACAGTGTAACTTCACCATGGTGGCCTGTCAAAGTGCCTTGCCATTATTTAGATGACTTTTGCTATGAAACCAGGTTAGGTTCTGTTTAGTTCTGCATCTTGGCTGGCTGGTGCAGTGACACCAACACTTCAGAATTTTTATACACTGACTCATCATCAGTCACTATCTGAGCTACATGGGAGCAGCCTATTACAGCTGGAAAATTTACATCACAATTGTCATCCAGCTCCTTTGTTGAACAGAATACAAACTTTGTTTCATCACACACCACCACCGGGTTCCCAGGTGCCCTTCTTCAGCTGCGCTCTGTTGCTGTGCAGACATCGTGGGCTTAGGTCAGCAGAGAAGGCTGCCGCAAATTCGCTGTCTCCTGCAAGGGTTTCTTGCTAGAAGTTCTGCTGGGAAACCAAGAGTGCAAAAGTGGTTCGTTTTTTCTCCTCAGTTACTGCGTCAACTGCCCTGAACCCAAAACACTTTATTAACTACACTGCATTCTGAAGTGGTTTACTGTGGAGTAAGTATCACAACAATCGTAACAACAAAATTTAGGGAATGTTTTTAAGAACATGAAATGTGTAGAAAAGAAAGGTAAGCATATTAAATATAATTTTTGTGTGTTTATTCTAGAAATTGCTAACTAGGGATGAGGTTCAAAAAAACATTTTCCAACTTTTCTTCTAAAAAAATTGCAAGTGAAAATATATTATCGTGTACATGTAAAGCACGTATGGTAGTGTATGTGCAGTTAAAATTACACAGTCTATTTCACAGTAAATGCAAACAAAAAGTCATTCTACTCTTGTGCTAACATTGCTATGAACCTACAGTAGACTTTGGTTATCCATAAAGCAACAGGTAGTTTTCAGGAGCTTGACTCGTATACTGGCTTAGAGCTTGTCAATATAATTGACTACCTGGTAAACAATCCAAGTGCTTTATTCACAGAAGGTGACCATTTTAATAGTCTAAACATTCATTTTGCAAATAGTGATTTTGGCTAATGTTTATAGTCATTTTTACACATGGACACAAGGAAATTGAGGCAAATAAACCAAAGATGTCAAATGTGTTTAAGTTAATAATAGTAAACCGCATGTGGATGTTGTCATTTGGCTTTAAATGGCCTTTGCTTCTCTGTGATTCCTTTCCAAGAACATGCTTTGTGAGAGCAGTAAGACTCTTGTCATCAAGCAGTTTACAGAGCTGCTGCATCTACCAGCTGAGATGTGGCAACTTTTTGTATGGTCTTGGTGTATTTCCTTAAAAATGAAAGGCTGTTTTAAATTACTCCTGTTGATCAGTTTAAGCTTCCCCTGTTTTACTTTGCACTGAAGATACCTCAGGTGAGATGCCTACAATAAGTTCTCATATCTTTTATCTGCCTTGCAAGAACACATCTCCATACTCAGTCCTTGGGTAAGTATTTTTGCATGCAACTATATTCAAGTCCATTTCAAGGATCTCTGTATCCAAATCAGCCTCCAAGATAATCTGAGCAATACTTGATTTTTTGGGGGTGGGGGTACATGTTCATCAGTGCCTCTTTTTTCCCCAACTTCTAATATTAGGTGCGTGTATGTATCAACTCCTTTCCTAGTGCTTCCTCATAGTGGGTTTGATTTACTCGAGTATTAAAGCACGTGTGTATTGGGAAATGTAAGGTTGGGCTGAAATTTTAAGTGTTCTGCTGGTTTGGAGTCTCATAAGTTATTTATTTCTCTACTGCAGGATGAACAGGCTGAGGGAGTTCTGCAATTCTGTGTATGTTCAAATTCACCACAAAGTCAAAGCCTTTAGACTGGCCAACACTTCTTGAAAAGCCACTGGCTGAAATTAAGTAGTACTGAAAGGAGTAATAATGAACTCTTTCAATATATGCCTCTATCTAATTGGTTTTTAACTGCATAATTGTAGAGATCTTTAACATTTGCATAGGTCCTTTATGGCTTATAAAATTATCTGGTTTAGTATGCAAGCTAAAGATTTGTAGCCATCTATTAGTAGATAAAGAAGTTTACTGACATCAGCAAATACTAAATGGCCAAATTAGACTTAAAAGAGCAAATGCTAGATAGCACTTAATTTCTGTATCTGTGTATAAACTCCCTCCATATACAGTGGAGATATAAATCCACAGAATAAATATACTTTTTTGACATACTTTTGAGTTTCTTATCTGTGTTCTATTTAGTAATACATCTTGACTACAATTCTTCAAATGTCTCAGAGGAGCTTCAAGTAATTACAATAGAGAAGGACAATTAACCTAATGCAAAAATACTTCCTTCTTCCTGCCCCCACATCCTGAACTTGCAGTTATTTTCATATAATTAGACCTTGTACTTGGGGAAAATTCAGTAGGATTCATTGTAAGATTGCTTTGTGAACCATTTTGTTCTCTGTTACACATAGAATGCAGTGATGTTACAGAAAAGACTGTATGTATTCAACACTGGCACTCATGGTTTTAAAGATCAATAGGAATGTAGTGAGAGTTTTATCCTGCTGCAAAGGGAAGAATCCAGAATGACATCGATTCATGCTACATTACTGGGCCTGAAAAGTCTGGTCTCATGACATGTTATGTCCGTAAGTTTGGGTTTAGAATCTCTTCTGTATACCAAAAACATGATAATCTTTCTCTTAGTCTCCTCTATTGCTAGATTCCTAGCTATTAAAGATGAAACTGTCAATCTCTTATCCATAGGGAAGATCCCTGTGCTTTGCCTTGCTTTCCTGTAGGTGTCAAGTGTCAGTGGTGTTTTGCCCCATTACACAGGTGACATTGCCAAGGCAGTATTCAGAGATAGGAATGAGAGGTTCATAAATCCTGTCCTAAAGGAGCTTGGCTATAGACTATTAGTTCTGTTAAAATGTTTCAAAATAATTCCTACTTAAGGCATTGTGTGCAATATGATATCATGTATTCAGTCCACTTACAAAAGGCAACAGTCGATTCAGAAAAATTTTAACATTTTTTGGAATTAGGAGCTGTTTGGGTTCTGCTGTCTTCAAGCTGCTGGAGGATGAGAAGCAAAAATTATGGACTGTTAAGTTTGCTGTAAATGCCCTAAAATGCCAGGGCTGAAATGAAATTCTTGTTTTGGTTTTGAGCTCTGCGTATAGAAAAATGTCCCTCATGCCAAGCAACAATATTTTCCATGTGAGTTCTCTGCTGTTGTATTCTGTGTCAGCATTGCCAACTCAAGGGTAAAGTGTGTGTAAACCGGTGCCAAAAGAGGGGCAATAGCCTCAGCAGTGGCCTACTGTGCAAAGCACACTGTGCTTGTGAAACATTGCTTCCTGAGACAAACTTTCTGCCTTCATCACAGTTCCCCTTGCAGAGCAGTTAGCCAAGCCTAGACTCACATTTTTCACTCATACTGTATTTGATTTACATCAGCTGAAGGAAATGGTAATGTGCAACAGTGACTCTGGAATTTAAACACAAACCCACAAGGGATCTCCATGCTGAAGGCCAACTTCCAAATATGGGAGAAGAGAAGCAGCCGTAGTAGCCTGGGAAGCCATCCTCAGCACAGCAAGGGACAAAATAGTTGGAACTATATGAGCTTTCAGGAATTTGTTCACAAAGGTAACTGCTGCCATGTTTTCGGCAGAGTGATGGAATGAAATACAAATACTGTGATTGCAGAAAGAAGCACGGCTTATGTTAACTGCCCAGGGCCTGAACAGCAGAAGTGTGGCTATTCAATTCTATTTTAAGTATGTAGTAGTGCACTTATTCCAGATCCAAGTGTGTATCTAAACTCTGCCAATATCAATCTGTTGGGATCACAGTTTTATCAGGAAAACCCATAAGAAGAACGTTTGTGAGAAAATTAGTGGGGCTCAGTGCCAAGTCTGATTGAAATTCTGCCAGAACATTTTCTCTCAATAGAAATAAATTAACCAATATTTAGACCCCACATTCTGCAAATTCTGATTCAAAGGCTTGAGAAGAGCTTTTAATATTACATGTATCATAGCCCCAAAAAGGTAAAGGCTCAACAGATTCTACTTGCTGGTAGATTTACTTGTGTTTAGCTGTTGCAGATTTTTGAGGCATCTGAGTTCCATGAGCAGGACTAGCTGCATGTCAGCCAGGCTCATAGACAAGCAGTGACCTACAGGCCAAAGGAGTACAGAGCCAAAGCAGCAAGGGCAACTGAGAGAGCAGGGGAGTGCAATGTGGTTCGCGTTTCTAGTGGGCCACTGTTCACAGAATTCTTTGTGAGTGCTACCCTTGTTCACTGCATTATAGACAAGGCTTAGGACCTTTTGTTAGCATGAGGATAAATCTGGCTTTTAGAAACAAACAAGGAAAATTATGCCAAAGTCTTACAAATTGAAATGCCATTAGAAAATCCTTCCTCCTATGGATGTGGACTTCTTATGAAGGAAAATAATTTGTAGACTATTTTTCCTACTGATTGTGAAAGAACTATAAATTTTCTAGAATAGCTCAGGCGGGAATGGCTGTGAAAGAGACAGGGTACTTGTTGTCCTGGGACACTGTCATGGTGAAGGTGGGAGCAATGGATTCTATTTTTCTTTTCAAACTGCTTAAAGGAAATATCCTGTGTTCTGTCAGCAAATGAGAGTTGGTTGCACTGTGCTTCAAACCTCTTGAACTGACTGTTGTCTAAACAACAATTGAATTTGAGTTTCTTTAAGGTTGTATGGGGTACATGTGAGAATATATTGTTTATATGTCATTAGGTAAAAGCATCAGCAGGTTTCAAGTTGATGAAAAGTGCAAGTTGTGGAAAGGACTCCTAAATTTCAAGTCACAAGTCTCTCCAGTTAGGGCTGTATGTTAAAATTGAGTCATAGTGATTCTGCTGCTGTGCCATCAGTTAAAGATTTAGTAGGAGGGCTACTAAATAACACCTTTATCTTTCAGAGCTGTTCAGAATAGGAAATGTAGCAACTTGGATTGTTTCTGCCTAACTGAAGAAATTTTGGGCCTTATTCTGTAAGAAGACCTTGCTGTGGCTGCTATTTGAAAGATGTATTTTATGCCTCAAAAGGCTTAAACCCTAATGCCTGATTTGGTTCTGCTTTCCAGCTTCCATTCCTGTACATGATCATGGCGTCCAAGTTTAGTTTGCAATGTAAAAGATTCCTCCTCCTAGTACATGCTAAAGCTGTTCAGGCTTTAGTTGAAGAAGTAAAAAAAACCAAACCAAACAAACAAAAAACACCAAACCAAATAAAAGTGCTACATATAGCTGTAAATTACAAAATAAGGGCTTCTGAATGTTAAGTGCTTATAACTTCAGTAGAGATATATTTTTACTATATCATTGTCAAAAAAAGTTATTGATTCCAAAAACTTATGTGGAAAAAAGTTCAAAAGCCATTTGAACAAATTGACAAATAGACCCACCAGGATCTATTAAACACAGAGACACATTATTTCTAGCTCAAGAAGTTCCCCAGCTTTGGATTTTTCAGCTGAACGTATGTACTCGGGGAATTGTTATTTTATTCTTGTCGCTCTTTTGTACTCTTTCATAGACAGTTACTGTTGACCACCGTCAGAGTCAGGATACTGTGCTAGATGACACATGTGGCCTGACTGGGCATCTTCATGTTGTTCCTGTGAAATGGTTCTGCTATAGAACCATTCTCTCACCTCTATTCATGAAAGAAGGACCAAAATTTGTGTCAGGATAATAAGAAACTTCAGGGTGATAATGTGCAATATGAAAGTAACTTGTTATCTGCTGTTCCTGTTATATCCTCTTTTCTGTGACTGAGCTTTTCCTCTCCTAGAATTGACTCATCTCTGTTGCAACAAAGATATATATTGTATAAACACAGTACTGTTCCCTTTTGATAATTAGTGATAATGTGAGGGAAGAGGATGTGTGCTGTGTTGTCATATCTGGGCACTACGGACAACCATGCACACAGTGATCTGAGACGCACAGCTGTGGATCAGATCCTGGAGTGGGCTTGCATCTAAGTCATGTGGCAGGGACTGCTTGCTGAACAAGCTTCTAAATGCCGTGCATGCTTTTATAACACAAAACATGAGCTGTAAGAAAAGAATGGTACGTATATGCACATTATACACTAAATATATGTACATAAATACCTATATTAATGCATGTACTCCCATGCACCTGATTTACATGCTTATCACAAAATGGGTAAGGTTGGGAAGGGATCACAGGTGAGGTCATCTGGTCCAAGCTCTCTGCTCAAGCAGGGTCTTCACATAGCACATTGCAGAGGATTGCATCCAAATAGTTCTTGAATATTTCCAGTGAGGGAGATTCCACAGCCTGTCTGGGCAATCTCTTTCAGTGCTTGGTCACCTGCACAGTAAAGAAATTCTTCCTCGTGTTCAGGTGGAACTTCCTGTGC
Source organism: Dryoscopus gambensis (assembly GCA_013389985.1). NCBI lineage: Eukaryota > Metazoa > Chordata > Aves > Passeriformes > Malaconotidae > Dryoscopus > Dryoscopus gambensis. Next base: position 21,853 of record WEIT01011361.1, read on the forward strand.
ATCAGTTTCTGCCTGTTGCTTCTTGTCCTATTTCCCAGCACCACCGAGAAGAGCCTGGATCCATCCTTCCATCACTCTCCCTTCAGAAACTTACATACACGGATGAATTCCCCTCTCGGTGGTTTCTTCTCGAGGCTGATCAGGCCCAGCTCCCTCAGCCTTTCCTCTTAAGAGAAATGCTGCAGTCCCTTAATCATCTTTGTCACCCTCTGCTGGGCCTGCTCCTGGAGCTCCATGTCTCTCGTGTCCTGAGGAGCCCAGAACAGGACACAACGCTTCAGATGCCCCTCACCGGGCTGAGTAGAGGGGCAGGATCACCTCCCTCGACCTGCTGGCAATGCTCTTCCCAATGCACTCCAGGATACCCTTGGCTTTCTTGTGCACAGGGGCACAATGCTGGTTCATGAACGGCTTGTTGTCCATCCTGACCACTGAGATCCTTCCCTCCAGAGTTACTTTCCAGCAGATCAGCCCCCAGCCTGTACGGGTGACAGTATTTATGGTACTCTCGATGAAATGTTTTCCTTGCATCTTGATGTAAGCTGGGAGTTAGCTTGTGGCATCTCTGTCCGGAAAAAGAAGCCTGGAAACAACTTCCCATGGCTTCATGCAAGCCTATTTTCTATCAAAATCTAAATAGCCTAAAAATGCCATGTGTCTTTAATTAGGTTTGCATTTCTCTTGGAGACTGGGAGCAAAGGCAGAGAGAGTATAATGCAATAGAAACCCTGGGAAAATTAGATCTAAAAATGAGGTAAAGAAAACAGATTCTGAACACAGTACTGAGACAGGGAGACGATTTATTTTGGGAACATCATTTAAGCATTCTACTGACAGGACTGCTTTGAGTAGCTGAGAGATTTCATGAAAGGAGAAGATTTTTTTTGTCCATGAAACAACAGTGAAGATAGGAAATGTGCTTTCTATGTTTTAATTTCAAATTAATGTTAAAGGAGAGGAAAAACATGGGTTAAAACTGAGGCAAAACATTTTAAAAATTTACACACATGCACACACATATCTGAGTACAGACAGTTCACATGTCCACAACACAAACCCCATGGGATGTCAACTTCCTTCTGCTGCTATAGGAAACCAGTACTTCTATAACTTTCAGGAAGGGTTTAAAATAATATCACTAAGTGTATTTCCAAATGTGAATTTGAGCAGGGAAGGCCATTTGCTGTGCTAGCTGTTGTCAAGAAAGCTCTGTACAGGCAGTACAGGGTACAGAGTTTCTGAGGACTAATTGTGTTCCTTGATGGTTACAAAGTGTATCACTGTGGCACAGTTGCTTTCCAAATCTTGTAGCTGAGACAATCCTGGAGTGACCCTAGTAACCTTCTGTATCCATACTGTACACTGAAGTCTGGTTCTCCTTTAACTGTCTCTTTGCAAAATACAGGGGCATTAGTTAAATATCTGAAGTTCACAGAGAATCCTGGTTCATGGATTTGTGAGGCTCAAACCCTAAGAGCAATGCCCTTCAAGTGGCTATAGAAAGGGCTCCAGTACTCTGGGGATCCCTCTGAATGCATGTCAAATGTCCAGTGCTAAGATGAGATATAAATATCAATTGCCACAGGTTATGATAGGAAATAAACTTGCCAATGCAAGAGCAGAAAGCATTGCATGAGGTCTTTCTTACATGGAATAGGAAAGAGATTATTATGTCCGTGATGTTGATCAGGGTAACACAACAGAAAACAAGGTCATTGAATTTGTGCATTTGTGGTTAGGCTTTAAGAACATTTATGTCCAATTCCATACTAGCAAACAAATGTCATTAATCTTCTTAAAAACAACCAAAAAAAGTGAGTGCAAAAAGAACATGAATATATTTTTAAATAAGTAATAATATCACAGGTGCAAAAATCCAAAGCAGATATGCTGATTTTTTAGTCTTGAGAGACACATCCTTTTTTCACAAAGCCTCTAGCAGGTGCAAGCAGGTGAACACAGAGATGTTGTATGAGTGGGAGACCATGGCCTTTGCACTGAAAGCTACACCACTGGGGAGAGAAGGAGGAAGTGCAAACACTGCATCCTGGCTGCTGCCATTCTGCTCTCTCCCCCCACAAAATAGGAAGGAGTAGAGTTGCAACTCAAACCTGTGTCTCTAAGAGAACATTAAGAAAACATTAGGAAAAGAGCAAATAAAACAAAAAAAAAAGACACACACACCCCCAAAAAACCCCACACCCAACTAAAAAAACCCCCACCAAACCCAACATACAAACAAACAAACAAAAAAAGTGAAGTCCACCTAACCCACAAACAGCCCAATATGCTGGATCTGCATAGCTTAGATTCTGCTCAGGGTCTCTCCAGTCCAGGGCTGGAATTGCAGGAGGTGCATGAAGGCAAGAACTTGGGTGGTACAGGAGTAGAACAAGAGGAAGTGTGGACATGGAGGGAGCAGAGAGAGAAATCCCTAATAAATGCAGGCCTAGAAGAAAAACAGCTGCCAGAGGCCAAGGGTTGAGGTACCTTGTTCCAGAAGAGGTATGTAAAGAATCTTGCCCAGCACCTGTCCATAGTGTCCCAGGCTCGGTTGTTCTGTGATGAAGTCTAAAGCTGCTAATATATACTGGGGAAAGAAAAAAAACCAGATAAAACAAGAAAAGACAAGAAAAAATAAAAGCAAACAAAAGGTTAAAAAAAAAAGGGGCAAAGAAGACAACAATGATAATGATGACATTGATTTGGAAAGAGTCATTTAGGAAAGATTCAACTCCAGCACAAGCTGAGACCAAAAAGGAGACCTAAGGAGAGGAGTAGGCATTATGATAAAATAATTTGGGTTTTTTACTAGTAACAAAACAAAAGTGCATGCAAACGTATATTGAGTTACATTTAAAATGGTAATAATTGCATCCAATGAGCTTTGAGCCTGCTGTAAACATGTTAAATACTCTTAAGTTATGGCTTACTTTGAGTACATTAGAAAGTACAGACACTGCAGGAGCATCTCAGGGAATTAACCATGCAGCTGATAAGAGCTACAGAATGGAGAAGTGTGCTTCTTTGCTCCATATCCAGTGTGTGGCTGTCCCACCTCACCCAAAATCAAAGGAGTTTTGTTTCTTTCTACTGTACTGTTTCTTTCTACTTTCGCCTTCTGCTCTCTGTAGACTGAATTTCAAGCAGGTCAATACATGGGAAATAAGGTGTCACTGCCCCCTTCGCCTGCAAGATCAAACAGATGGCAGCTGACACCTTAGAAATGTATTCTCTTGCAGGTGCCATGGCCAGAAGATAGCTTTTAGGGTGAGAAGAGGTAATTAGGCACTACTGCTAGTGCTACTGCAAATGTTTCCATATGTATGGAATGCTCCAGAGCTTCATGAAGATCTCCAGGCTGTTTCTCTTTTTTCTTTCCTGGCTAGCATCCTACAGCCACAGTGAGTTCAGACTTCCCAATATTCCAAAAGCAGAGAAAGACACCTTTATTTGAGATAAGAAATAAAAAGTACTTCCTCTCTACATCTTCCTAGGACCACAAATATTTACAAAGGTTTTCCACGGGAAGGTAGCAGTTGTCATGTAGATCAGACCGCTGACCCCTTCAAGTTCAAACAGACTGTGACCAGTCCTGGCACTTTCAGAGGAAGGTTTAAGAAACCCTACTTAGGAATTCCCACTTATGGTAGCAGACTGTGGGTGTTCTTTTCATCCCAGTAATGTGGAAGTGAATTTTTCCCGTTACTTTTGTTGTAACCTGAAGATAAAGCGAACTCCTCTTGGATATGAAATAGTGCTGGGTCAGAATTTAGATGCATTCATTCCCCTACACATGAAAATCCCGTTAGGGTGGGATTTCACAGGCTGCATGGTTCACATACTGGCAAAATGGCATTCATAAGTGTTTGGATTTACAAAACTGATGAGCTCACAAAACTCCCATTGTAATCTGCAAGAAATATGGATAAAATACATAATGATTTGAGATTATGAACAATAAATACTCCTATCTTTTTGCTGCCAAAATTTACTATTATTAAGAAACTGGAAGTATTCTTTAGCAGTAATAATATCAATTTATTTCCTGGTAGATTGATCTCCCTGGTTGTGGATGATCTGTTTTCTCTGCAAGTAATGGTATTACTTATATCTATTCATATTCTTTGCAAGTTCATTCATCACTGTATTTTTCAAAGGATGGTTTAGATATTAGCTAATGTGTAGTACTCTCTTCTGAGGTTGGCATGGGATAAGTCTTATTTTAGAAAAGAAGGAACTGAGACTTTTAAAAAATAAACAACTTTTCCTTCTTTAGTAGTGCCTGGAAATTGCTAAGTCATATTTTTAGGCTTAGTCTGTACTGCCTCTTTTTGAAATACTTGAGAGCACTGTCTCTATGTGCTTTTATTTTATGTAATTTGACATGAACAGAGTAATTACACATCACACTCAGAGGTGTCAAGAAGTGTTCTCAGAATTAGTTTCACAGTTCAATCTTATTATGGGTTTTAGCCAATGGTCTTGGATACATCTGTGAATAAGCACCTGAGTTGCAACACCCCAAGGTGTGCAACACTGTTGGTTCTATCTGCCAGTTCTGGGTATTCTAAGGTAATTCTTTTGACCTCTCTAGCTCCAGTAATATACATGGCTGAGAATCCATTCTCTTAAATTCTTATCTATAGGTGTTAGATTTCAGATGGAGGTGATGTGATACTACTTATGTCTCGGCAATCTCTTTTTCTCTGAGCTCCCATTCTTGAAATGTTTGGCATAGTTATAGCTTTCTTACATGGGAGTGTTTTATGTACTCTGTGTAACTTGTACTTTTGTAAGGCTTCTGCGTATCTCTCAAATGTTTATATGAACATTTGAACATGTGGAAGAATATTTAATATAAGGTACTAGTTTTATATACAAACAAGACCAAAAAAAAGTGAAGCTTATACCTCAGTCTTCCATAATTTCTACATAAGCCATTATTTACCCAGATTTCCTAAGTACTTAGCCCAACAAGTTTTATCCAAGTCCTAACCACCCAAGGAAATATCTTTACTGAAATCCTTGTGTCACTGAATTAAGTAATAGAATGCACACATACTGTAATAGAGCAAGGAATTTACCCCTGAACTCCAAGGAACTTCTGTGGCCAGGAAAAAAACCCAGAGACTTCTTCCCTGTTTTAGCATTACCAGGACTAATGCAACAGAATTATATTTTTAGGTATGTGCTCATTATTCCCAAACACATTCAGTCTAGACTTAAACACTCTTGACAGTCCAGAGGTGCTCCTGGATATTCCAAAGGGAGCTGTGAAGCAGAGCAGGAGCTGCTCTTGGACTGTGTACATAAACACTTTGAACATTACTTAGTCTAGTTAAAACTAAATCCAACTTCTTGAAGCAAGTAAATTTCTTCTTCTTCTGTAGAAGTTGCAGGTAGCAGCTCAGCAATAGATAAGGTCAACAGTGTCTGACCACAATAGATAGTGCTATGGTAAACACAGTGCACATGCTGTGCTGGCTACAAAACTGCACAGAGCTTGGTGTGCCCGAGGTATTTTTGTGAAGAGACACAAAGGAATAAGTAATGAATAGGAGGCTTTACAACTGTGGATGAAAGTTGGGGAATATCCATTCAGTCATGAGTGTTGCTGGTGAGTTTTAACATCTTCCAGAATGTCTTCCAGAGTCTGCAAAATTTTCAGACACTCTGGGAGATGACAAGCAGCTCATGTAGGACTCTTGGACAGAATTTATATAGTCTGTGACATTCCAACATGCTTTTTGGTAATAATCGTCTATTACTGTTACAAAACTGCTATTAGCATTCTCCGGAGAGGTGAGCATATCCCCTTAGTTATGTTTCAACAGCAGTTGAGGGCAGTGCAGCCCATTTGCTAACAGTTGTCACAGCATACAGAGTAGAGCTTCAAACTTTTTCTAGCAGATCGTTTATGCCGTCTCCCCTAGTAATTCTAGGAATAGCCTGCCCACTTCATGTGGGACAATTACTAATTTTCTATTTGCTGAAAAACTGGACATACCAAGTAACACACCGAAGGCTAGCGGAAACACAGATGTTTCTTCTTGCACTGGAAATTTTATAGATTTACTATGAAAAAGTCAGTAAGGTGGTGTAAACTATTATTTTATTTATGTGTTGTCATCTATAAAGACACAAAGGCCTTGCCTTTGTTTGGAATTAGGCCTGCAGACAGTGAGGTAGAGGAAACAGTACAACTTTCAGTTTTGTAAGAGAGAGAACAAAGAGGTGCTTTTCTCAATCCTGGAGTAGTCTCTGCTCATACTACTTTTTGTCCTTGTTTCTTGTGAGTTTGTTTACCTTGTGCAGGAACACCAGAAACAGTAACTGCGGTTTGCAGACCAAACAATGCCTTAGATTTCAAATGATCTCCAGTGTCTGTCTCAACAATGTGAGCTGTGACAAAATCAAGGTTTTGAAGAGCAACACTCCAAGGTGTGCAATTCATTGTGAATGAGACAAGAGCTCTTAGTTCAAAGTATATATGTGAAGTAAAGACTTCTAAAAAGAAGTAAAAATAATTAATGTGTATGAAAGCTAATTTAAAATCCCCTTTAAAAACAGATCACCTTTAATCTGTTCAAAAAAAAATGTTCATAGCTCTTCCTGGAAACTCAGTGACAGGCTCCCTTCACACCATATGTATCATCCCTCCCATCTAGCCCACTGACTAATCTACGTGTTAATAGCTCATAGTCTGAAACAAATTTATCACCCGCATCTGTATTTCTTAGGGTGTAGCTTTCTCCTGGACCTGACAATGGTGGTGCAAAAGAGGCTTTAAAACTGAATACTAATGCAGACAACTCTTCACACCCACAAGCTCCGGGGTCAGCCAGAAGAGTTTAAAAGGAGTTCCCCGTGACTGCATTGTCTTCAGACACTCCGTAGTGGTTTTTGTTTGATGGCTGGAGTGTTGCTGTCAGGCTTTTCTTTTGAGAGGCACAATTTTGTCTGCTTATTATCTGATGAAAAAAATCTGCTTTTATTTCATCAGTTAAGGTAACTTTCTAATCCCAGCTACTTAAACATTCCATGTTTCTGACTACAATTTCAGTTTTCTTCTTAGCATTTGTATTACTACTAATTGAACATTAGTTCTTGAATTCTCTAATTATTTAATGTCATAAAAAGTCTTAAATTAATATGCCTAATTCCTATATCTCTTTTGAGGAGAAAAGCTCAGAAATGGGGCACTCTAATTCTAAAATCCCAGACAGTAGTTCAAGTCACAACCCTTGATTTAAACACTACACTTAATTACAATTGAATACTACATTACTTTTCAGGATCCATCTTAGCGTCTCTTGTCCCCATTAAATGTGCTACTTCATTAATGTATTTCTTTGTATTGGGCTTATCTTTATTAGTGGCCAGTACCGACCTAGAAAGGGATTCAGAATTTTCTTCTATTTAATGTCAAATATTTTTGTACTGTGAATAATGTCCATAAATCTATTGCAAAGAAAGTTACTGGTACTCTTGTGGCTTCTGAGACTTAATAATCTCACAGATGGTGACTCCTAAAAGATACGTTATTATAGCTTGGGAAATGAGCTTTTCAGTGCAGAATGCTGAAGTTCTTAAATATGAACTCTCCTTCTGCAGAAGTTCCTGGTTTTCACTGGGGCCTTCAAGGGCTTCAAGCTCCTACAGTGCTTCCCTTACCTAGACTGTCAGGGAAGCTCTATTACCTTCTCCCTCTTCAGTTTAAAGCTGTGTGATGGCAAAATGGCTAAACTTGTATGGAATATATCAATCATCTTTATGATGGTTTTCAGAAATATTTCTTCAAAGTGTAAGGCCACTTCATGGTTGAAGACATTTTGTACTTTTTAAAGGACTGTTTTATACTGCAGTTTGAGTCTCAGAAAGAGTTATGAAGTGGCTTTGGAATGCTCTGCGTTTGCACATTGGTACCTCTCTCAAATCTTATCTGCTTATAAATAAAATGCTATTTTTGACAGCTACTCCTACATATTTTGATTGGAGAGTGAGAGCCAAGAAAGATTTTCTTCCTGTTCATTAATTCCTTGCAGTAAAGAACTCAAAGATTAGGAAAGATGCAACATGAGAACCTTTGTAAATACTGTCTGTTTGCAGCCTTGTTATTCAATCAGGAGCCAGAATAAGGAGCACTTTCCCAGAGTGGCATATGATGTGCAGGTACTATAGGAATAAAAGCAGAAGATTCTATCTTTTCTCACCAGGGTTCATAGATCTGGTTAGGAATAGTCTTTAAAAAACAAACCAAACCAACCAACAAACAAACCTCCCCGCCTCCCCCAAAACACACACACACAAAAACTCCAAGCAGGTGTGCTTGGGTTTTAGCTGGCACTTTAAGAAGTAATGAAGCTCTTAGTCTAGAAAGAACCAGGTGTCTTTTGCTCGGGACAGTGGCTGTAGTGGATTCAAGTGCAGACTTAACCCAGCCTTTGGCTTGAAGCTAGCTCAATTAGAACATCAACAATTAGGAGGCTGTTGTATTTTAAATTTCTTGGGACACTGAGTTATTATACAGAATCCCTAGATTACTTCAATCTTTTGAACACCCATTAATTCTAGCAACATGTGTAGACAACTCACCAAATATTTCCTCCAGATTTCTTGCAAGTGTAGTGCGTGCTTATTGCAAGCTTTCTCCTCGTCAACAACACCATGATAACAACTTAATGTAGTTGTCAGAAACATTTTCTGTTTCTGAAATCTGTACATTTACACTTGCTGTCATACACAAAATAGGAGAAAGATTCAAAAATAATAAGGTTGAAAATTGCTAAAAAAACCCAATAAAATCCAGTTTAACAGCAGCTAAACCCACAAGGTTTTTACCATCAGATTATTTTTTTTTTAGTGGAAGAAAGAGATTTAGGATCTTGTAGCATCAAATCCTAGCCTTTCATTCCACTAAGTGATCTGTGGAAATACTTTCTGTGATCTCAAATAAGACATGCAGACCAGAAGTATAAAGATACTGTTTTCCTGTGAGAAACCAAATGCAGATTCAGAGTTCCTTGAGTCAGGCTTTTTGCATTGTTTATTTGGGAAGACCTGGATTTCAGTTGTTTTGTCAAGGTAAGTCATACGAGAAGAAAATTCTTCAGCGTGACAGTTACAGGGAGAAGAATTCCTTTTCCTTGCCCTGTTTCACTCAGTTGTTACTGGCTGTGTAACTGGCACATGCACAAATGGTCTGTCCTGTCCCTGAGAAAAGCCTTGAGGCAATCGCTGCTAGAGATACTAAAATTTTGGGTTGTTCCTGTTTTCCCTTTTCTTTTGACAAAAATATGATGCTTGTATCTCTTTCAGACTAATCTATTAAAGAAATTTCACCAGGGTTTGTTGTTGTGCTGGCATGCTCTGCCCCTGCGAAAGAGTACATACATCAGAACTGAATTATTTTTGGAGTTTTAGTTGCTATATTTTTTCCCTACAATGTTAAAGACTAGTTCAGGGTCAGGAATGCCCATCAAATAGAAGAGACAGAATAGCCTGTAGTTCCTTTTGGAAAGCAATGCTGTCTTGCTGCCAGTACCTTTGCCAGAATGTTGTAGGCTGGAGCTCTAGTGTTTCTCGTACAGGAAAGTGAATTGTTGCCTATTAGTTACAGCTGTTGTGTGTTGCAGTGGTTGCAGGTTATTTCTCACTTTGGGGGAGAAAATGGAAGGTGGGAAAACGGGCAGCAGTTAAAATTCCTAGGAAAGTATGTCTTGGTTGGTACAGCGATCAGGGCCCGTAAAGACAACTCAGGAACTGACTCCAATTCCCAAGGCTTGGCACCACACAACCCCTCAGTAGGCCACGGGTCTGAGATGGTGCTGAGACCTTGTACTGGCTCTGCGTGAGCGAGGGATCTGCAACAGCCCTGCTGGGCATCAGCTGAGGAGTGCCGAGGAGCGCCGAGGAGCTCATACTGCCAGTAACTGCGGGGAACAGCACGGATATGAAGAGGAGGGTTAAGCCCGTGTATTGGTGCAGTCTCCACGTTGTCAGGTGTAGCTTCTGAATTGTTAACAATCAAAACTGCCCTCCACCAGTTTTGTGTCTTCCTCACTGAATGGGGTACAACTAAACTATGCTCTCTCTAGTGATTTTCTTGATACTTGCAGTTGTACGCTGATAGGATATTTTCTTGAGCTGACACTTTCCTGAGGTAAATAAATCCTTCTTCCCACTCTCCAGCCCTACTGTATCTTCTTTGATCAGGAATCTTTTATGTCAAAGCCAAAACATTTTTTATAGCAAATCTCATAAAAGGATGGTTATATACTGCTGTGGCTCTATTTCTCTATACATACATATAACTGAACCTGCAGTATTATCAGGGCAGGAGCAAGACTTCATCATGTGATCTTATCTGTACTGCACCTTTTTTCTGATTCTTGCAGAACCAATACTAGTGTGCAATTGGTAACACTGTTATCCAAAACATTGCAGTTACTTGGTCTTATCTCTCAATGATAAGGACAATCTTTGCATTAAACAGAATTAGTATTGTTAGTCTTTTTTGCGATATAAAAATGCCATGATTTTATGATCCCAGTAGCCAAATAATGTTTAAATTCAGAAAAGTTTGACTCAAGGAATTCTAGAATCTCATGACATAACACTGAAAAAATTCGAGAATGTTATATACATATATATATATGTATATACCTAACGCAAATTTAAAATATGTTATTCCATTTAAATTTAAAAGAATCGTCAGCAAATGTGAGCACTGTCCCAGTGCTCACTGATATGATCTTGTGACCAGCAGGAGGGAGAAGCATGGCTTAAACAGAGATCTATACAAACATTTTCTTATCATCTAGAAAGCAGAGCCTGCTGCTCCTACTCTGTGATATCTTCCTTATAGTGACATATTTATTGAGATTATTCAGAGAACACTAATATTTCATTTCATCACTAATATTCAGGTAAAATAAAAACCCAGAGTCCAGATTTTTGTTGTCTCTTTCCAGCTCCACCTCTGATGTCTGTCTATTTTCAGACAAACCTGAGCCTCCGTGGCTGAAGCAGGTTTAGCATTTACACGGCTCAGAGCAATGAGTCACATCTTGGTTCTGTTCAGTAAAGCACATAGAGTTCATCATGAAATACAAAGTTATTTCCAGACAGGGCCCCTCTCTGAAAAATGTTAACAGGTGGAAGCCCTAGTAGATAACTTAATGTCTGCTCTTCAAGAGAGGGTTATTTTTACCACCAGCCTGAGTTTGGTGAGTGCAAGTGTACCATGCAATGATATACAGAAAGCATTTATAGCTGGAATGCTCTGGAGTGCCATGTCCCTCCCCATTTTTAAAGCAGAAGAGGCAAACAGTCTGATAATGCGTCTGCATTTGCGTGTTCTTAACACCAACATAAGGACATGATTTGATTTCTAGGCACAGAATTGGTTTGATCACTTAGACAGAAAAATGGGTTATGAATAGAGAGTATCCAATACCAAGTCCGTAGGTGCTTTGATGAAAAACAGTGTACAAAAATATTTTTCATGAAAAGACATCTTATCTTTGTGAGGTTACTGATCACAGTAAGTTTACAGCCATGTAAACATACCTAGAATTTCACGTGTTTGTATATAAAAAGTCATCTGAGGGGAAAGGTATTTTTCTCTCTCCATTCATTTTTTTGCTTGAGGAAAGATTATTAATTTGTAGCTTCTCAGAAACATTTGGGTTTTTTCCCAGTGTCTAGCTTTGTTTTTTAACACATGAAGAAACACATGCCCACGAAACTGAGGAACTTTATAAAGAGATTTGAGCTGGTAACTGAGTGCAGAAGTCTTGTCTGATGGCTGCTTAGCTGAGGAAGAAGAGACTTGATCACTTGTGGAATTCCTCTTGCCTCAGCCCACTTGGATGCAGTGACCTGGATGCTCCCCCTGGCCTGGCAGCTCTGGTCAAGACTCATCACAGTGACTTCAGTGCCTTTGACAGCACTGTCTGCTGAAGTACCCGAGGCCCACCAGTGTCCCTTGTGAATGTAGGATAGCAGTATCCTATAAAAGCATAATGCATTCCCAGTGTATTCCTGAGAAAAAGGAGTCCAGCTTTGTTCAGATCCGGCTCAGTGGGGTAGGACTGTAGGAAAGAAAGCCCACGGCAACAATGTAAAATGATAAATCCCATTATGGTGTAAACAGTGTTTAGGTTTAGGAATGAAGAATTCGGTGGTGAGTCACATGAACTCTCCTTCCCACTTACTGAACACATTACATGTTTTTAGAAATTTCTGCATTAGTAATACTATAAAAATCTGCTTTTATTGGATTATGAATTGCATTGCGTATCCACAATTGAAAAAAGGGAGGTTGTGCTCCCCACACGCTTCTAGCTAAGCCACTAATATCTCTTATTATAAGAGAACTGCTCTGGGTATTTTCATTTCTTGGTCTTTTCTGAAACACCCAGCTTGCCAGAATGCCAAATAGAGGCAAGTTTTTGATGAGTATCTTTTCTTTAGAAACTGGGCTGAGAGCCACAGACTTGCTTCCAGTGAACCACTAAACCTTCTTTTCATTTGATGACCTCAGTTACTGTTGTATCTGGATGAACTCAGACAAGTTTATATGTGAAAGTGTCTGTCTTTCATTGCTAATCCTTTGAGCCATTCAGTCTTTTTAAATCCTCGTCTTTTTAAGCTTAAAAGGGTTACATCTCTATCCAGGCACTTTCAATGTTCTGGTTTCAGGACTTAAAAAAGCATTTCAAGGCTTTTCCTGTATTTAAGATGATACTGATAACTGCAAAGAAATTTTTTTAAGGACAGATTTTGGCAACATCAGCCGGCCTACAATAGTATTTTTTTATTGAGGTATAGATGTGCTTAATTAACTAAAGAATATTGTTTGCATGCAGTAAAATCATTATTTCTAGGAAAAGACATGAATCATGGAGTCAGGTTATCTGATGTCGTGCTTTAAAAATTTCTCCACCAATAAAACATGGACTGGACATGGACTTGCAAAATGTCCTTTCAAGAAAGGAGAAATAATTTAATGATTTTCAATGATATTTTACATAACTAGAGTCTGGAATACAGGACAATACCAATGAAATGGAACAGTATGCCTGACTTCAGAATAGTCAGTGCTTCATATGAACAGGCTTTGAGAGGGGTAGACGAACGTTCTGTGCCATAGGTTCTCAGATGTTCAGCAGACTTTGGCACTGCAGTCTTCCTTTCAGACCTGGGCAGTCGAAGGGGTCACCATTTCTGTACTATCACGCTGCAGAGAACTGAGAGTTCCCTGACCCAAGCTACTTCAAGCTCTAAGTGTCTAAACTTCTCAAAACTTACTTCTCTGTTTATGATTAGCTTTTTTTCTGTTTTCAGTTCTTATATTGTTTCAGCTTGAAACCAAGACCTTTGATGATTTCAACAGCCAAAAAAGCATAAATAAAGAAAGTGTAAGTATGGTTATTAAATCTGGGAAATTCTACAGAGTTTCAGTGATAATATATTCTGACAAGTATCCACATTTTTATCTTATAGCTTGTTGAATCAAGATGGTGATTATTAACTCAGATGAATTTTAAGAAGGATAGATAGTGACATGAAAGGGATTATTTTCTTCCTCTGCTTTTCTTGGCTGTAGTTAAAACCAAGAGCATCATGGAGCATAATATAAGTTTTCATTAAGTTCTCAACAGCAGAAGTTGCTGTCTTTTGTTTCAGCTACTCATGGAAATTGCTCTTAGAATACTCTTTTAAGGTCATGGAGAGCCAAATGTAATCAATTATTCTGGAACTGATATCTGAGAGAATCTGAAATTGTCTGAACTTGTCAACATAAGGGACTCTGTGCTTGCTTAGTGTGAAATAAAAATGTTCACAGCAACTATGAACAGTAGGAGATACAATGCTTAATTTTTTTCTAAACTTCATGAAGTGTTTTAAAGCACTCATATAGGTGCTGTACTCTGGTAAGGTGGCATGGTGGTAGCATCTACTGTCCTAATCTGATCCTAAGTTACTAGGTAAACGCATTTGTAAGCCTTACCAGATACTAAAAATGTGTCAGGAAATATCAAAAATAGAGAGGCAGTTCAGCCTTCAGCAGAGTGGGTCTGCATTTTTCTGTGGTGGAAGTCAAGGGTTCAAAGAAATTACCCTTAACCTTTTGGATTCCAGAAAGAACTGCACTGAACATGGACTTCTTTAGTTTTAAATCCCTTCTCTGACAACTGCCCCTCCTACTGCAGTACACAATGATGCTTACAGGTCCAAAAGACAACATCCTTTACATCCTGAAACAATCCTCTGTGCTTGCTGTCGGCTCTGTCATGGAGATGGATGCTAAAAAACTTGACACTTTCCCCTCTGTGAAATGCAGTATGTTAAGTAAAAGAGAACAGTTCCGTTTAAGGCTTGCTAACAGATGCAAACAAATGCCTGAGAAGCAGAGCCTGACCTCTCTAGTGTGTTTTTTATTTCCTGTGTCTTACTCCACAAACTTTGAGAAAATGCTTCCAGTGATCCCAAAGCCTCCCTTGTACAGATGCAGAGGGAATGCCCTGGTTTCCATGCACCCTGAGGGGCTCCCTGAAACACCCCTGTGCTGCCCTGTCTCGCTGGTGCCCTGGGAGCAGCCCGACTAAGCAGAACATCGGATTCGTTCCAGGCGCTGCTGGCTGCCAGCACATTGTAGGACTAACTTGCAAGGAATGTTCCCTTTGGCAGGCAGCCTCCTCCTGGCATCAGTGCCAAATGATATAAACCATAATTGTTACTATTTATGATTTTTCTTGTTGCTTTTATGAATCACTGCTAAGACAGCCAGGTTATTCCAAAGCTTTGAACAACTCGTACAGTGGAAAACTTGATAATAGGTAGAGGATAGTATGAATTATTTTGAATTGATTATACAATTTTTTGAGCTGAGAGATAAAAGCATATTCTCCTTGAGCTGGGAGCTCCAAATAAAAAAAACAAATGCTGAGTCTTAGGACTCCAGCATTGACACTGTCTTGCTATGTTCCCTGGAGAAGTTTCTTGAATGTTTCTCTTTGTTTACTTTTACTTATACTTTTCTCAATTTTCTGTTAATTTGCACTTTTCTTCAGCTGATTTTAAACTAATATAAGCAAGCAGGCCCACATGTAAATAAATATTCCAGCACTGAGAATAATATCACCTGTATGCAATGAGTCTGTGTGTAAAACCCAGAACTTCTTGGTTGTAGATGAAATATATAGAAAAGAATGGTAGTTCTATTTTTGACTTAAACTAACACACAATTAAAAATATAACAACTCTGTCCTATTTTGCTTTTCCCAAGTAAGCAAAATGCAAATATATATGAAATTCCTGAGGTGAACAATGCCGTAAGTGTCCAACAGCTCTGATTCATGTTTGCACTTCCAGAAACCCTGGGCATGCTGTCACAGGCATTCTGGAAAATGTTGAGTGAAACAGCAGTGCATGCACAGTAATTCTGGCATGTCCTAAAAGCAGGTGACTACTGTGCAAGTACAGTGTCATATGAATGCAGGCAGTTTTTACCAGGAAATCCCAGGCAGAAATATATTTGTCCTTTTCTATGTGTCACTACTAAAGCAGACACAAAAATCCATTTTCTATAAAAGACAGAACATTGTATGCAAGGTGCTCTAGGGGGAGGGGGGAGTTTGGATGCCTAGTGTGACAGCAGAGGAAAATAAGTCTAGTCTTTGGTGCTCAAGAATAACCTTCTGTAGCACACATGGCCTAGTAGAGACTTCTGTGGTAATACTTGAAAGATGCTTTAGGTTCTAAACAAGGAGGTTTTTAAGTGTTTTTCTCCACCTCTTGTGATTGACTGTGGGAGAATATAGTACCCACCTCTTCTTCCATTTCCAGTGTGTTTAATGCCTCTGCAATGATGTTACATGAATAATATTGCTTTTTAAACTTTCATGCTGTTACTGAGTACCAATAATACTGATGACAGAGTTTGAGTTTTTCATTGCTTTTAGTTAATACTGTGCATTTAATTCTAAATGCAGTACTACATATTTCATTTTGCAAATGAGAAGTACCTATCAGGCATCACTGTTTATAATGGCAAACTTATGAAGTATACTATTCAAGCAAAATATAATGCTTTTTTAAAGTTTGAGGTATAACAGGAGGGAAAATCCTAATGTGTTCATATAATGAAACTGCATATATCCCCAAGTATGTGCATTTTCATCAGGTCACCCTAAGCTACATGAGGAAATAGGTTGTTAGCCAGTGTAACAGACAGACCACAAACATGAAGCATCTGGAGACCCGAGCAAGGCACAACAGCTATGTTATGCCATCAGAGATCATGGAGCTTGTACAGAAATAGAAGGGCTGGTGGCTTGGAAACAAGAGGCAGAAGGTTTGAGCTGATTAGTGATGCCCTGCCAGTGCCAGTGCTTCCTCTTGCCTTCAGACAGGCATTATGGCAGAGCAGGCACCATGCTTACCCTGTGTAGAAAAACAGGATAGTTCTTAGTACGAGGCACGGAGAGAAGTGGAAAAATCTTGAGGTACACTGTGTAGGTCACTTACTCCAAGGAAAGGATAGGGTATTTTTTTCAGTGTGTCAAATAGAAGACTGAACTCTGGGGAAGTCCCTAAAATGCTCTGACTGCCTACAGTGGGTCAGCAAGCAACCTCTCTACATCAGCATGAGAGAGTGCATCCTCGCTCCTGGTGTTCAACGCAGCAGTCTCTGGCTCACACTGCAAAAGATGTACGAGTTCAGTTGTTTGCTGTCCTGACCCAAGCACATAGATGCACAGAAATATTTTTCATATCTTGTTTACTTTATTCCGAACTCTAGTTAGTGCAAAGCTCTGAAAACAGTTTTGTGGACAACCAGTGAGATGCTTTCTTATGATGCCATTTCAGAGTCAAGAATCAAAGGACTTTTTGGCATAATCCTCCCTAGAAAACGTTGTGATACAACTGGGAAATCTTCATGTTTTGTAAACATGAATTACAGAAACTAGAACCACTATCATAAATTTGAGGCCATTCTGAATGAATGGATCCAGACATACTGGCATTTTAAGTAGTAACCAACCACAAAACTGGTTTTAGTTGTTCAGGTTCCTCTTTCTTTTTTTTAATCTTTGTAATTCTTAGAAACCAGAATGCAGCCAGGGGAAGGATGGCAGGGAAGTAGTGGTTCCTTTGGTCAATGCTAAACTGAAATGTTTTTCTCTGTCTTCACCCCACCCCTGTAGTAATGTTTCAATTAAATTACCATATATGTTAAATTTCAGCAGTTGTCTGGCCCACCCAAGGAATGTGAGTCTTACATTTTCCCACTGTTAAAATATTAGAACTGAAACGCTTCCATATTTTAACTATACTATCAAAGTATGTCTGTAGTGTATCAAACTGCAGATCTATCAAAGTGTCAGCCATCTAATTATGACAAGTTCTGATTTATTAATTGTTACTGTAAATGTTTTGTCTTCAATTAACTTTCCTCTGCCCTGAAGGCAACATTCCCCAGATTGCCGGGTGTTGGCTGTGTGACATTATATTCAGGTGTCTCTTTTTCCCTCACAAAGAGAGTCTTTCTGCTGTTTTAGGCCTTAGATGTTCTCTGCTCATGGTTGTGACAGTTTTGAACACACCAGGAAGGCAGTGACCAGAGCGATGATTTTGCTTTAATGGTGTATTTCTCAAAAGCCATCCAAATGTCATAGTGATGGACAGCTTTGAAATCCATATTTAAGCTTATAAACTTTGAATTAAAGAGCATATCTGTTATGTCAGAGCAAGAGAGAAGCTTTAGAAATCAATTGTAGCAAAGCAAAAGGTTTGATTTATTAGCCTTTCTCACTTCTGCCTCTCATATGAGGTTCCTAGTAATCAGACTGTAGCAAAACATAGCATTTTTTACATTATTATTATTTTGTTTTTTCTTGGGCTATTTTGTTCTTTATAGAACTCTGACTTTATCCTTTTCCTAACCTTTTTCACTAGTGTAACTTCCCTCTGCAAAGTATTTCATTTTACTATAAAATTATTTGCATCAGAAGTGCAACTCTTGTGTTAGTTACTGATGCAGGCCACAGCGCTGCTTCTTGTTTCCATCTCACAACCAAGTGAACAGAAGTAAAAGGAGAATAGGCAGGATACAGACCAGCCTAAATTTCTTAAGTTTCTATTCAAAGTCTTGTTATTTTGACAAGCATTGCTGAAATTAGGTAGGTTTACTCTGGTGATGGGGAACTGGCATCATTCTGTTGCACTTGCTTGCCATAAATTGTAGCTCTTTCTAACATGATGCCTTTCCAAATGGTACTGGTAATGCTGCTGGGCTGTCTGGGGCACTTTGCAGAGAGCATCTGCTGGAGTGTCAGCAGGGTGTAGCACATGTGGCGTTGTGATCATTCGTATCTAGCAGTTTTAGCAACCTACTTGACTACATTTTGCTCTGTAGGAATGTATGTTTAAATAGACATATTTTTAAATTAATCACAACGTCTTTGCTTGCTCTTGGTGATTTAGGAGTTTTCAGCACTTTAAACTTTCAAACTGTAGTCTAGCAGGTAACAACAGCAGCTAAATAGAGCATTTTTAGAGCACAGATTACAAGGCACAGAATTCCAGCCTGGAACATCTGGCTGATAAATTCAGTTGTACACTGATCAGCATGTCATGGTGGTCAGTGGCAAGTGCCAGGCAACTCTCAAGCAAATACATCACTGTTTTTGTCTCTCCAACCAGAGCACTATCTGTATAGTAATTTGCTTCTGCACCCTGTAAACTGTAATTTGCTAGTATCTGGAGAAAGGTACAATTACTAATAGGGAGAATGATTCTGAGGGGAGAAATCTGAGTGTGCTTGGACATTGTAAGCTGAAAAATTTCAGAATAATGTTCCTAGTTTGGGAAATACATTTTTTCTTGATTAGGAAGTACTGGTTTTTTACATTGATGAGACGGCACAATAACTCTAAGAAGCGACATTGTCTTCCAGATCCTCAGTAAAAAGTTATGATGTGGTTATTGTCTGATTAGAGGCTTGGGGCTTGTAGAAGGACCTCTACTTCCATTTCATACAGGAAGGCAAGCATCAGACAGCTGTGTGTGGCACTTGCATGTCAGAGATGTGCCTGTACACAGATGTCAGATTAATGTAGATGAATAAGATCCATAAAGATAACTTACAAAAACCAAGTAGCAGTGAATCAGAGCTGCAGTTTATTGGTTTTCTTCATGATTTTTGGTTGCTCCCCAATGGCTAAACATTTCTTGCTGTGTGAAGTGTTGATCTTGGCAAAAAAGAATAGAGTTGCTATAGCTCTTTAGTTGTTGGGTGCTCTCAGAGGACTGGTGCAGCTTATGATGTGTAGAATATAATGTTTCTGTTCTGGTTGTAGGAAAAAGGCAGAGTTCTATTAGTCAGCTCTGATTTTATATTTTGTCTGGTAACGGACCATTGTGTTTTTCAGCCACTCAGCAGTGCAATGCTAATTCTGGATGACTGATGAGCAATGCTAGCTCATCTAGCTAAGTTTACAATGACTTTATGCTGAGCTGGGGCTTTCTAGGCACCAGCAGAACTCCTATTTGTTGCTGCCTTATGTACATGCTGCTAGGCAGCAGCAGCACCAAATTTCAGATCTAAAGCTCTACTGACTGAAGCACAAGTGAGGAGCAGAAGTCTGAAAGAGGGAATGTTTCAAAGTTTTTGAGAAACTTTACTGCCTACTTCAATGACTAATTAGATAAACTTGTTTTTCTGTTGGTTCTGAAAATTTGCTGCAAGTGTTTCTGTTATGTGGATCTATCCTGTCGATAAGGCACAAGCTTGTAAGGAAACAACTAAGCCATATGGTGGCTGGCTGATTGCTGTGGTTAAAGATGGTACTGGCTTGATGGGAATTTACGGAAGTACAGCACACAGCTGAGCCCATTGTGGCTGGGGCTTAAAGTCAAGGACAATATGTGTCAATCGGCTGAAGGAAGTGAAATGAAGGCATGTTCATGAGATATACTGAATTTCTAAAAAGGAATCATAACTGACATTTTGTTTGTCTAACTTTGCCTTCACTCACCTTCATTTTGAAATCTTTCTGTCACAATGAATGGAGGTTCTCAGTAAAATCCATTCCCTAACTGTTACTCACATAGATTTATTTTAGATTTTCTGATTTTTTTGCTGATGCTGCCTTAAGTCTGAATTCATAAGCAATAGCTACACTATGGTGGTGGAGGAGAGAAAATGCACTTCAATAGATAAGAATACTGGCCCTTTAAGAATTTTCTTATTTAAGGTATGAGTAGCACCACATTGACACAATTACTTGCTCAGCTCAGTGGTTCAGCTGCTGTTATGTCTGATTTTGAGTATGCATGTGTTGCAATGTCTAATGGGGGGGGGGAGGCATTACACTCACTTATGTGTAGAAAATTATTTATGAGGTAATGATACTATGGAGCCCGATTTGAGCTTTCGGGAACACTGGCTTCAAGGACTACAAACATTTGCAAATGTAGTTAATAAAAATTATTTGGAAACATAGATGGTGATGAGACAAAGAAGCAGTATAAAATTTACTTCAAATCAAGATTCTATCTCTGAATTTGTAACTAGACTCTCCTTAAATCTATTTCCATGGTATCGATGTTGTCTCTCTCCTAGGGATCTTCAGCAATCCCAAGGGATTACTTCAGGGTGAGCTAAAAAATGTTCTTGCATTATTTACCAATGACTCATTTGTAACCATGTGCCACTCCTCTTCCTTGAGTAAATATTGGCAAATGTTATTGCTGCAAAAACAACAGTCAGCTCTACATCACAGCTTTCTCAGATACTGGCACAATGGCTGTGCCAAGATAAGGGAAAGTGCTTATCTGGAAGCTGTAAAAACCATCTGGGGCTTTCTCACATAATGCCAGTCAGAGTAACCCTAAAGCTGTGCCATCTGATGAGGGGAAAATCAGGACTGAGGTCAGGAAACCAAAAAGAATCTATCCCTCAGTTGTTTCAGTTGTGCCAGAGGACTTGATCTGTTTTACCGTGGCTAGGAACAGTCTTATGGCTGGAAGAATAGAGCAGGGACAGATGACAGTTCCGTGAAATCCATTGGGGTTCTCATCTCTGGGAGAAGTTTTTGGAGGCTAATGATGCCTAGTGTTCTTGCTTTCTTCTGCAGGGCCATGAAAGATGAAAGACCCCTCATGTACATTACTTTCATGCTGTGAGATGCAATTGCATTTAGTTTCTATGTTTTCAGCTTCTCCTTCATTGTTGAATAGTGAAATCTCCTGTGACCTGATGCTGTATATAATTACTCAAAAACTGGCATCTTGGCATAAAACAGCAGTACTTTTTCCTAATTCTATTAGCCTGGTTTTTTTCAAAAATTACTAGAATATCTTTGCTGCATTCTTACTCAGTGATCTAAAATTATACCTTCATTGATTTGGTACTTAACAGCTTTCCCAAATAAAGCATTAGAAGATCCTTAATGGATGTACTTTTGTGGCTTAGTAGCGGGCTGGCTCCTGCTGTTTGCTTTCAAGGTAACCTTTCGTGTTTGCTACATTTTCAGAATACTTTGACTGTGTGCCCAAAACCACCAAAGTCATTCATCCTGCCCCATCCAACTGCAAAGGCTATTTCAGCCACTCTCATGAGCAACTGAGGATGTAAGAGGTAGATTTTCTAAGTGGTTTTTTTCTCTCTACACTGGTACTTAGTCAATGCACACTGAGTCCTGTGCAGTGCAGCACAGGGCTGCCCTGCTCAGTCTGGCCAATTCAGCTTGGCTGCTGGAAGCAGTGCAGTCATATGAGTGTGTGCATCTTCACCCTGGGTAAAATTCCCAACTGTCTGTTTGGCCTGGTCATTCTGAAGAGAGCATCAGTCAAGTGAAATGCTGCCTAGCCAACAAGAGGAAAGAAAAGACATGACTCTTTCATATTTTCATGTGTTATCCTGGTGGATTCTGGTGATTGGGTATTGGGTCCTCCCGAGCTGGCTTTTCAGTGATGAAGAAACAAGGGATGTGGAAGTCTACTATGTCCTCCTTGCTACATACAAGCCTAGAAAATAAGCTTTTCTTCTAAGACTTAAAGCTCGCTTCCATGTTAAGAAAAAAGATTCTTAAGAGACAGCAGTAATATTGCTGGATGTAGATTTAGTTTGTGGAAATTAGTTCTTCAGTACAATTATTGGTTAAGGTGAAAATTCTTAGAAATAGGCAGGAGATATTTAAAGACTGAGTTATAGCCTGCTGGTTGGCTGCAGCTTGAAAAGTAGGGCTACTGACACGGTGTGTGAAAAAGCCCATTTAAAACCAGGCTGTACCATATTTAGAATCGTGTAGGATGAAAATTCACAGTAAACATTCATAATCTATATTCAAATATTAGAGCAGCAACTTAGATTGTCCTGAACCCTTGCGTTGTTATGAAAGAATGGTGATTATTTTCCTGCTTTCACTGCAGAGGGAAAATAACACTAATTTTGGGAGCTTGAAAGATTCTGCAGGACAGAATTAAATATGCTGATCTAGTTCTGAGTTTATTTCATTTCGGTCAGCATGTGAAAGTGAAATGCAAATGTTAGCGACTTTAGAGCCACACAGATGTGTTTTCTGTTTGCTTTGGCTTCCCTGTGCATGATCTTTAAAATACATTGCATCACAAATACAGATATACAGTATTCAAGTGTGGTAATATTGTGCAAATCCCTCCTCTCCCCTTTCCCACCATCCTGTAAAATTATGGGCTTTTTTGTGTGATCCATTGGGTTTTTTCATTTATTTCTTTCTGTTGTTTAAGGAAATACCTGAGTCATGATTTTACTTTTTCTCTCCATCCATGAGGAATACAATTTTTCTTGTGAATGAAAGCTTAAATCCTTTGACTCTGGGCTCTGAGCAAAACAACAGTTATCATTACAAGTTCTCATAGCTTTTCTTATTCCACTTTGGATGAGTGGTATTATTTCTAACTAAAGACACCATTAAATACCATTGGTACTTCACAAAAAGCCTATTTAGCTTGTTCTGCAGTACAGGATTCTTGTTGACTAGGCTGCTTGTTTTAAATCAAGTCTTATCTGTGGCTGTGGAAGAGATGCTGAGGTGAAGGAAGACAGGAAAATTGCAGGTTCAAACTGGGGACTTAATTTTATTTTCTATACTTGACACAAGCACCAGGTGAGAAACACAATTCAGTTGATTTAACTGCTGTGCCATAATCTTTCCCAGTATCATAATAAGCATTTAGCGCTTTGGTGACACTCTCATAAAGTTATGTTAGGAAGGACTGTAAGGTTTCCTTTATTGGGGTCAGGGAGGCAGAAGCACCCTTTCACCTCTTTGTACACAGAGAATAAAAAAAACCACCACTGTGGTGATGTATTTTTCTTTGAATGGTTTGTTCTGTTTCCCCCTTCCGAAATGTATGGTGTATTCCTAAACTGTAACCCTGCCTTTGATCCCTCTCCTTTCAATGAGCTTTTCATTGGTTTAAGCCTTGGGCCCGCGGGCCCTTCGAAACGCTGATAAGGGAATGCTCAGAGGATGAGGTCTCTTTCTGCTTGGATCTTTTTCCCTCTCCCTTCCCCTTCCCTCTCCCCTCTCCTTTCCCCTTCCCCGCCGCCTTGCCAGCGCTGGACCAAAATAAACCTGACTTCACCATCAAGGAGATACTGTGTTTCTCTCACGGCTTGCTGCTGCCTGCAAAGGTGTAGCCCAGAGACTGTGGAAGCCCCGGTGAGCTTGCAGCCCCCTTCTTTCTACCCACAGGGAATGTTGCCCCAGGACTCCTGCCATCGCTAGCCGTCAGAGAGCTAGGCAGGGGTCAACAACACACCACCACATATTTGCTGCATATCATCTTCTGACATCAACATTTGCCTTCCTGTGATCGTGCAGGTTTGCATCACAGCCATTTCCCAAAGCTGTTGTTATCCTGAGTCCACTGAGATCAATGTCTGCTGAAGGAAAGTGAAGACAGCTTTCACACTCAGAGATTTCTTTAATTATTGGTATAAAGTCTTGTAGTCCCTACATGAGAATAGTCACTCATGAAATCTAAATACCTCATTCCTTTTGGTTTATATACGTTTTAGCTGGTTTTTTAATTTAAAAAAAATGTTATTAATGTCTAACCGTGAGTGGAAGAATGTCTTTGTGTGAACATCTATCTTCACAACCAATATGCCATTTTTAATGCATTAACTGCCCCTACAGATTTCAACTGAAGACTAATTTCCATGCCCGTTTCCTTTGTGTTGGAATTACCTGTTTTAGTGAGTTTTATGTCTTCATACACCACTAAGCTTAGTTTCCTTCTGAACATACAAGCAACCATCTAGGTACAGAATACATGACGTTGTAATATTGTTCAGTTCAGTTAGTAGTACAGCTTTTGCAGAAAATTCAATCAAGGCATCAATTTTAGGCTGTGATGATGATAATAAATTCCGTATTTAACCTATTTAAGAATTTATGCTTTGATGCTTTTTGACATGACATTTTAATTAATCAGTATGAGTGCTAATGAAATAATGAAGTGGTTTGAACTATAGAAAATAACTATCATCTGCTAAGTGCTATGTGAGAAACAATAGCAGGTCTTACCAGATGGGTGCAGAAATTAATGTGGCTTCCCTGAGTTTATGGTTTTCAGCTTTTTTTAGTTTGTATTTCCATTTGTCCTAGGAATGTGTCAGAAAATAAGGTAACATACAGCATGAAAGTCCAGTGCAGAAAGTCAATGCTTAAGTTGTGTAATTATAGTCAGTAAAGGATGTGATTTATTAGTATAATTAGTTCTTACTGAACAGTCTTCCACGATGCCTTGAAATGGGAGTCTAGTCCAGATGGGAATAAAGATGAGAACCTATGCAAGGTGTAGGCCTTTGTTTCAGTCCTGGCTTTGAGAAACAGAGGAGATGAGTCATCTGGCTTTTTATGATGTGCAGGGCTTCCGATCTCAGTCAGTCTCAGAAGCAAAGCTGGAACCACAGGCATTCCTCCCTCAGTCGGTGATTGAGCTCCATTTGTTGCAGTCAAGTTGGTGACTCATTACAAGTCCCCATGAATCTGGCAATATCGGCTGTTGGCTTCTGGTAGGCTCCACTTGAGTGCAAGCACTGTCTAATTAGACATGAAGAGATTTGTTGAATTATATTCCCTTTGCTCACTCGGTCAATGCTCTGAGCATGAATCTTTGAGCGGATATTGACGCTGACTCATGGGACTCCAGCTGATGAGGGAGAAGCTGCGCATCTGGTGTGCTCAAGGTCGTGTCATGGGTTCACGTGTTTGTGGGAAAGGACAGAGCTGCAGGCAGCTGCCTGGAAAATGTGCACTGCTGCCACGTCCGCTCTTCCTGAAACACCATGAGCACAGCGAAGATCTAGAGAATCCCAGCACTGCAAATACATGGAATGCAGACTGAGGCAGAAGTGTGAAAGTGCATAAGCTGAAGTCTGATTGAGTGAGTCATCGACTCAGAGCAATGAGACTTGACAGGTCTAAGTGAGGAAAGGCCCGGAGGGGTTCTTCAGAGAAAGAACACTGTTGCTACTACAGTTTGGTTCCTTGTCAGCCTCTTGCTAGAGCTGCAGCCTAGCCTTGAAACGATGACTTGCAAATGCTTGCAAAATATAAACTGCATAAGAAATTCGTACTTTTTGTATGAATTTTGTAGTTCTGAATCTCTTGGTTGAGCATTGCCTTTGCAGGAGTTTGATCTTGCTGCAGTATATTTGTTTCACAGCAAACTGGACTTTAGGGTAAAAGCAAGTTGCCAGATTCCACCTCTGGAATGAGTGCATGGTGCCCTGTTCGATTGTGGGAGCTGCTGGCGTTGAGATGAGGGCTGAATATTTGGGCTTGATCCTAAAAAACAATTTCAAGTCCTGCTGTTTTATTCATTAGGACATAATCTAGACCAACAGGACTTGCAGAGGATTTTATTTTTTATTTCATGTGAGATTCTTTAGGATGCATTTTATATTTGGTAAAATAGTAGTTAGAAAAATTATGTGCAACATAAATACCCTTTCTGAATTTGGCTCCAGCTGAGGGAGATACATGCAGTGGAGATGGAAAAAGATGCATAATGAGAAATCTGACCTTAATCTACTCCCTTGCTGGATTCATGCTCTTCAACTCAAGAGATACTTGTAAGTAATAGAATTCAAAAAACACTTTACTTAAATCACCAATGCATTTAAATAAATATGTTTAGCCATTTCTTTTCAGCTAACAACTGCCATGGTGTTTGGTTCCCCAACACTGCTGTTAAAGCAAATGCAGGCTAATTTATTCTACACCTACCTGAGCCTTGTCAGTTCTGAGTAGTCAGGCAAGCTGACAGCTTAGTTTTATTCCTCTCCTGTCACAGAGGCAGAGAAATAGCCCTGTTGCTGGTCTTGTTCGAAGATGAAATTGCTCTGGAGTCTCATTAATATAGTGAATCGATATGTTCTCCTGAACTGACGTGTTTTATGTACTCAGTCTCCCTCCCTAGGACGACACTATTATTTAGGAATCAAATCTATCCAGCAAACTAAAATTAAGTAATTTCCCCCCACCCCCTTTATATATTTTTCTAGCTAAAAAGTATTCCAAGCAGCATTCCAAATTATTCAGAACTCTGTAGTCTGTGGAATTTTCAATCTGATGGAAACAGCTGAGAAATAAAAACCACATGCTCCACTGGCTCTGCATACAAGAGTCTGCATTTTAATCCAGAGCTGCTGCATACACTGTAGCATGTGCCTCTATCATTTTGTGTTGACATCTGCATTATGATGAGGGGAATTATTCAAAGCCAAATTACTATTCAGGGTGGTAGTGTGAAACAACGAAAATGAGATTGCTAGAGGGGAAAATATATGCAACAGTTTGTATAGTTAGGGAAGAAAATTGGATTCATTTGCTGAAGCACTGCTTTCCTCTTTAGCAGAGTTTAACCCCTTTACAACAGCTCAAATAAAGCTGTGACATGTTTCATGACAAAATTCAAGTACTTTTTCAGCTGATATAGTTGTAATATTTATGGACCTAACCAGAAAATGTCCTATAAGGTAGTAAATACTTTGTTTAGACAGACATCTGCACTTTGTTGGAACAGTGGGAATAATTTGCATCAAAAAGTAAAATACAAACAAAGAACTACCAACTTTCCTTTTATTAAGCTGCGAATGCACTGATTTTCCTTTTTTAATTGCAAATGGAAAAGCTTTTCCTTCAATGAATATATTTGGATCTGTAGTGAACTGGGCCCATGCATTGCAGATATTCTGCCATGTCCTGTATTGGTGAGCTTCACAGCTCAGGATATTAATTTCTGTCCCTAAAATAATTTTATTCCTTAGCTAGCCAAGACAGTCTGATTAATAAATACTGAAATACAGTATTAGAAGTAGCAGTTGGTTTCTACAAGTTTGTGCTGGTCTATACCTCTTTTAGAAGTAGACTCCCAACATTCTTCAGCTACCCAGCCGTTTAGAAGTCCTAGTAAAACTTTTGGAAAATCATCCTTGCCCTGTACTCTACTTCTGCAGAGAGGTTATAGATTCCTTCCTATACTTAAAAATTATCTACACTAGCCATAAATTAAAGAGTCTCTCTGTAAATTTTGGTCAGAATTCCAGGTTTGCCCATCACATCTCACAAAACAAGATATTTAGAGCACACCATTGTTTTACAACTCCTTGGCAGAGCAAAATTTCCACCCATTCATTCCATGAAAGGTTTATGGCACAGTGTAGCTCTATCCTAATTGCTGCCTCTGGGTCCCTCCTCCTTTTTCTTACATGTCTGTCCAATTATTTTACAAATAACTTCAGTACCTCAGGTCGGAGAGGCGACAGTGTTCCCATTTAATTTCTTTACTTCTTGAACTGTGTGCCAGACCAAACACTGGCATATGGACACATTTGAACTGGTTGCTAAATAAGCAATAGACACTTGTCTTCCTCCTTCAGTCTGTTTGCTTACCTGCAGTTTAACTTCACTAATGTGTCTTCTAACTGGTTGCAATAACATCCTTTGTGTGCGATTACAGAGCTCACAAAATTCCTTACTGACCAAAGAGATAATAAAGAACTGGAAATTCAAATTTAAGCCCTGGGACAAACTGAATGATGGTTTTAAAGCTGGCTTTACTTTTATTAATGTTAGATTTGTTAATGTTTTGAGTCTTCATTTATACGAACAAAACCCCCTGAACTGAGTTGTTTCTTTTCCAGCAAGATGACGGGTTTTATCAATGTACATTCTCACATTCTCAATAGAAGAAATAAATTAATTGTTACAGTTTTCTGATTACTTGAGAAAGAACTATAATAAGAAGTTATTGGGGGGGAGGGGGGCAAGGAGGGCTGGGTCTGATAAAAAGAAAAGACAGTAAATGACCAGATTTTTTTTTTTTTCAATCTTCCATTCATGCTGCATAGCACCTTTTTCTCTAGTGGAATTCTGCACTTTCTTTGCAATTTTGCAGCTTCCTTGCAAGGGGAAGCAGAAGGACAGGCACTGATCTCTTCTCTCTGGTGTTGCCAGTGATGAGACCCAAGGCAGTGGCATGAAATTGTGTCAGGGGAGGTCTGGGTTGGTTATTAGGGAAAGTTTCTTCACCCAGAGGCTGGTTGGGCACTGGAACAGGCTCCCCAGGGCAGTGCTCACAGCACCAAACCTGCCAAGTTCAGGAAGTGCTTAGACAACCCTCTTGGGCATATGGTGTGATTGTTGGTGCTGTCCTGTGCAGGGCCAGGAGTTGGACTTTGATGATCCTTGTAGGTCCCTTCCAAGTCAAGATATTCTGTGATTCTATTATTATAGTAAGAAAGTCTATTCTATATATATTTGCATGATATGGCTCTTAATGTAAGGTAGATATACTTACCCAGTGAATAGAGAAATGTTGCAACTGTTAGAACCTCTTTTTAGTGATGTCAAACAGTATCAGAAGGGGAACACACAAGTTAGAGTAGGTTCTGTGGTGAAGAGGCCATGAGTACACTCCAAAGAGTGCAGGAAATACACCCCTGGCTCTTGTAGTGTCTAACTACTCTTAGACTGAACATCTGATACTGAGATAGATTTGAGAACTGAATGTTTGATAGCTGAAGAGTGCTGTATCTGCACTGTTTTCCAAAAGATCTGAAGAAGCTATCAGCTATGTCCATGTTTTGAAAGGCCCCATAAGCTTTGGTCTCGGAGAGTTAAAAAAGTAGGAGCTGTCCATGAAGAAAGACACTGACAGAAGAATTAGCTTATGGAAGCCAGTAAGTGTGTGTTTGCACTAAGGTGCAGAATTCTGTTTTCGTACATATGCTAGAAGATATCAGTTCTCTGGGCTCTGTTCATCCCAGCAACACATGTTAAATATCTCCCATTGCTGTGGCTTTAATAACCTTCCTGCAGATGCTGGAAGGCTGCCACACAGAGTGCAGCCCGGGCAATAACAGTAGGAGCTTCTTCATCAGACTCCCTTCTTCAGCAGGGCCTGGGAATGACAGCTACTTAATTCCCATCTTTTGCGTGAGAGAGATCTTTCCTGTGTAATGCAATCTTGAGTTTATGTAGCATATGTTAATGGGTCACATGAATCTTGTTGAGAAAATTGATTACTTGACTGTTAGCTTTCATTTAATTCGTAACTGAATGCTCTAGAAAGATTTCTTCTATGCTGAATTATCTTCATATTCTCAGCTAGAATTTATACTTTAAGGGAAAAAAAAGTTATTTTCTTATCCTTGGCATTTAAATCACCAATTTTTGCAAAAGATATCAATTCTAGAAATAATTTTTGAAATCACTGAAGATTATGACACTTATTTACCTCCTCCTTTAACTTCTGAATCAATACTGATTGCCACAGCTTAGTCTCATTTGCTGTCAAAACTTAGTATATCATATACCTGTAGCAGAAATAACACTAAAAGAAATGGATGATTTGGCATCATTTTAGAACTTAAGTGATCCATAAGGAAGATCAATAGTAACCTAGAAACTGGGTAATTTTTATGTGTTGTGCTCTTGTAATAGTCTAACAGAATAAGTAACAAACCTATTTAAATGTTACAAAACCTGTTTCTAATGAGGGTGAGTAATTTGTGAGAAATTAGGAATATCTCAGCATTCTGACTGATGTCATGTTTGTTTGCCATCTGCAGAATGAGATGAAATAAGTGTTCCGTTTTGTTCATTTGCTTCTTTAAGCAATATTGAGTTCTGTTCATGTGTCAAGAGGAAAAAATCTTTGAAGTACTCTTTAATGGAATGATGAATTAGGATTCTTCATCTTTGCCACGTATTTTATATTTCTTTAAAATATGTTAATTTGATAATTCAGAGCCTGAAAAAGTTTCTTAATCTTTCAATTTTCCAGTCACAGAGGCTTTAACAGTTTCTTGTTTCCAAGGTTCAGAATGATAATGTTTGGGTCATGGGCTTCCTAGGATTTGGTGACAAGTGACAACACAAATCAGACAACTGTAGCAAAGGGGTGTGCAGACTTATTTGTTAAACACATTCAAGTGCTCTCTGGCTGGATGCTCAGCTAATCTTTTTGTTACACCTATTTTGATATTGTAATGCCATTTTTACTTTCAGAATGGGCCAACTTCTTCCATAAATTGATTTGTCATTTTAGCTGTGCATTGGTGCCTGAATAGATCACAATAATTAGTCAATGTAAGATCAGTTGTGTTCTGAAAATGTTGATGCAGCTTCTGGTGGCAGCACGTTGTCAGAGATCACTTGACTGTACCTCATTTTCCTGCCTGAACGTGTGAGATGCGAAGATCCATGAGAAGTAAATTATAAACAAACTTTTGCCTATTACCTGAGTGTGTTTGCATTACCTTAAGAAAGCAGTTAAGGACTGAGTAGAAACTTTGTGGGTATTGTCTTGAAGTT
The DNA here is from genome assembly GCA_013389985.1 of Dryoscopus gambensis. Lineage (NCBI taxonomy): Eukaryota > Metazoa > Chordata > Aves > Passeriformes > Malaconotidae > Dryoscopus > Dryoscopus gambensis. The sequence goes on from WEIT01011361.1 coordinate 52,746, forward strand.
AAAACTTCAAACATCCGAAATCCAAGAGATGAAACCAATTCAAGGCAAATTGCACTATGTTATTCTGACTTGGGTACAGCAAAGTACTTGTCTCTGTTTGTGTGTAGCATGTGCCAGAAGCGGTCTGGAGAAGGCTCTGCAGCTCTCAGGGCACAGCAGCGAGTTGGTTCATGCTTAGACGTGGCCACACGGCCTGAAGTCAGTGCAGTAACAACGGAAATTACTGTTTTCCTGAGCGGGGGTTACAGCCTCGCACCACTGGGAGTGCCCGGGGTGTCCCCCTGGGGAAGACATCATCCCCTCTCCACGGAGGCTGTATGACAACACGCAGCGGAGCCGGCAGCGCGGGCGCGGCAGGAGATGCTCCCAGCAAATGCTGTCAAGCGGCAGCGGTTGGCGGGCGCGTTTTAATGACCCAGCGCTTTAGAGCGGCTCAGGGAGGATCACTGCCAGCGCTCCCACTTAACACAATTATAACTGTTACTCTGCTTAGGTAAGATTTACTACTGCCGCGTTTGCTCGTACTTGGTGTGCCCGTTTATCTTTCCCTGGGCTATTTCAGTCGAACTCGTGCTTTGTTGGAGGAAAAAGGTTATGTGGTGTACTGCGCTTTTGCAGGTTCTTAAACACTTTTCCCGCTGTTTCCAAGCTTTCCACGACTTCCTGTGCACGTAACATGAAATAACTTGCTCTTGTTTGGTTTTGGTTGTTAGGGTTTTGTTTGTTTTTTTTCGTTTGTTTGTATTTTTGTTCACGAAGTGACTGTCTTTGTTGTGGCAAGGGGTTCTCATAAGGACAGCGTTCTGGCCACCCTGCTGCTGTAAAGGGTGCTAGCATTACCTGAAGTCTAGATAGATCAGGAAAATGCAGGATTATAAATGTCAGTGAGGAATCACAGATTTGTCTGGCAGGATCACGCTTAGAAGTGCCGGGTTATACGTAAATGACTGAGTAACTACTGTTTATCCCATGCTCACCTTTTTATAAGTACTGGGGTGGAAGGGGGGCAAAGGTTATGCTATAAATAAAACCACTTCACTGTGATTTACGTGCCCAGTGAATTGCCTGGCACTGACTGCGAGCGACCGCATCTCCTTTTCCGAGGCTGCTCCCCCATCTAGCGGCAGGTCCGTACCTTGGCTGCCGAGAGATGGATGGAGATGCTCGGGCCTCACTGCCCGCCCTAGGCACATAACTTACACATGGATTTGACCAAAAGCAAGTGCGGCCCGTCAAAGTTGGAGTGTATCTAGACCAATCCATAAAAGACATACTTACTTTTTCTTCAGTTGTCCATAAAAGTTGTAATAGAGAAGAATGGGATTTAAATCAGGGAAGCTGATTTAAGGGAAAATTTAAGGGAAGCTGCCTTGTCTGCTGGGAGCTTTCTAGGTGTGAGATTATTTCATGTAAAATGAGAGATGAGGCTGGCCCAAACACATAGTACTAAATCTGGAGATAAGAATTCAATCACTCTTGTAGCTCGTACAGTGCTATATCTACATTCTCCCTCTAAAACTGTATTTCTCTAATAGCTCACAAGTGTCCAAACTGATCTGATTACCCATATCTTTGAGCTGAAGACTTCTACATTTTTCTTCTATTGCTTAATCTGTAAAGCTTAATGTGTAAAGCCTGTCTTGATACATCTTTGTTTCCATACCAAGATTCTGTAACTGAAAATACAAGACTAAAAGTTCTGTTTGGCAGTGGGTTTGTTATTAATAAAAATTAGCTATTGGTTCCTGTGCAGTAATACCAACAACATGGTTGGGTTACTGGTAACCTGCTATAGAGAAAGCTCCTACAGAAATGCTCTTTGCCACTGGAAGAGCCTAGAGACTGTAATTTTAATTGTAGTGTCCAGGCAAGTTTAACAGATACCAGACAAAGAAAACCCAATAATTAAATAGCATCTAATCTTGATTGTTCCTATAGAAACTAGAATATACCAGCAGATAAAGCTATTTTCTCATTCAGGTTGAATGCAGGAGCTCAAATGCTGGAGATTTTTAGGATCCTTTGAGATTAAATCAGTAAAATACATTACATTTTTATAAAAACTTCAGCCCTTGTCATGAATGTTTAGTAGGAAAGAGCATAGCAGAAAATCTCTTGTATTTGTGAAATTTGAGCCTTGTTACCACAGTTTTTGTAGCTGTAAAATTATCAGTCAGGCAAAGATAATTAACTTATTTAAACAAATGTAGTGAAAACTGTAAAAGTTTGTTATACCTGTATAGTTGTCTCTTTTTTTATACCGACACAAAGCCTACCAGTGTAAGTGCCAGCACAGGTATGTATAGCCTGGCCGTGTAGTCTGGGATATTTTCACTGAGATTCTGTATCTGCTTCCAGAGAGTTCTTTAAACACTGCTGCCTCCTGACATTTTCAATGCTGCAATTAATAATGCATCTTTTTATTACTATTGCAGGTTTGTTGATCTAAAAGACTGCTGACATAGGTCACGGTCAGGTGACAAACTTTGTTTTTAGGCTTTGAAGTTCAAAGCACTCATAAGCTAGCATCCTTGGGAGGCTGAAATCCACTGTTTCTTTATCTTCTTCCACCACTGATCATCTTGTATGTTTGACAGCTCTGTTGCCTCTGAACAGTCAGTATTTTTCCTGGCCATATGATTGTTTTCATGCTTTAGGAGGACATATGTGTATGTTATGTCTAGAATAGGACTGTGAAAGTAAAAACTTTTCCAAATTTTTAAAAGTAAAGCTAGTAGCTGATGTAATCTTCCCTCTGAATATTTCAAAATCCCTTTAACGTAGTTTTAAGGCTGAGTTGAGTTGACCATCAGAAAACATTTCTGTAGCCGGGTTTCAGCTACAGAATGTAAAAAAATTCTCTGATTTGTCTCCCCAGGTAATAAACAAAAGACTGCTTGATGCTGTGTGTATTAAAACAGGCCCCTAGTTAATACAGTATACAGTTAATGTAAGACAGAGCATTATTAGAGGGCAAAAGATTCAATATGTAAGATTAACTTAATCACAGTTATTTTAGATGGAACTGGGTTGTTCTGGAAAAATATTTTGAATTTATCTGTGAATATCTAATTTGAAATTAAATTAGCAATTGCTTTTTCTTTAAGAGGATGCATAAAATGTGATGTCTGTCATCAAATACACCTGATCCCAAATGCAAGGTGTCTAAGAAAAACAATCTGAGACAAATCTTCAATTTTGAATGGCAGCTACTTAAAGCCCCTTGCTGTCCTGCAGTGTTGGCTCAGGTACTGTCTAGCGAGTTCTAGAGCAAAATTTGACTGAGATGGTCACAGGCACCTGTTTAAGGCAGTCCTTCATGTGGCTGGGGCTACTGTTAACATAGCACGTAAGCATGCTTAAAAATAAAAATATTATTCAACCACACAAATTTGCAATGTGTCAGACTTTGCAGGTGCATTTGAAGATGAAGGAGTTGGAACACTGGCGAAGATTTTTTTATCATGGGTGCTAACATCCTGTAGTAATGCCAAGTACATGCTGTGATCTTTTTGGAACAGCTGCAATTTCAACAGCTGTAGTGATGTTCTGGTTTATGTCACTTGGGGATGCTTTCTTGTAACTTAGGCTAAAGTTTTGTGCTGCAAGACAAGAAAATTTAGGGAAGAAATAGTAGTAAGTAATTCTTAACTACTACTGTTGATGTTATGAATTTACTGCACTTGGAACGTCCCAGCTGTGACTAGCAGAGGTACTTTGGTTCATTTCTAATAAATGTGAAACTGCCTGTGGATGTATAAATGTGTCCATCTGGTTTTCTGGAATTATACAGTCACCAAACAGGCATCAAATCCCAAAATGCATAAGTCTGTGACTGGCAAAGTCTTCTGGTTGCCTGTGATTTTCATCTTCTTTCAGGACTGCCTCCTTACAATAATACTGTGCTTTGGGAGATCTTATCACACACCCAGAGGCCTTTAGCTCAAAGCACACTGAGGTAATTCATGTGTATGGTGCCAAGTCCTAGCATTACATACAAACCACTTTTTAGTTACTCAGTAGAAAAATAACATTTCGTCTATCCAGTGGGGGATAATAATTTTACTCTCTTGCCAGTCACACATGTTATTCATTGATATTATTTTGCCCAGTGGGACATGGAAACAATTAATTTGATTCTAGTCCTTTCTAGAATATTATTTTGTTAAGAGTCACTGAAACGTTTGCTCAAAACTCTTGATAGTTATTAGTCTACCATTAAGACGTTTGCCTTTAATTGTTAATTCAGAAATCCAGACTATTTTCTCTCACAGGACCCATTTCTTAAAGCCACTTTTTAAAAAGATGGGTAAAATTGTGTAATATTATTTCTAAATTTCCCTGTAATGTCTGTATTTGCATGTAGTCATCTCAGTCACTGAGCATGTTCATTGATTTCATAATAAAACAGGGAACCTGAGGTTAGATGATTTCTCAAAATACCTTTCAGTTGCATTGCAAGAGCCCAAACCAACTATTTTATTTCTGTTTAAATTTTTCCAAAAAATTCCAGTGGATGAGGCTCAACACCACTCAATTTCATTTATTTCATGCTTTACTACTCTTACCAGTAGAGTAATTTCATAATATTTCAGTTCAGGTTCCCTTCCTGCAACCGAGATTATTGCTTTTCACCCCATCTCCGGAAGGCACAGAGAACAGTTTATTCCCTTCTCTGCTTCAGCCTTTTCCCTTTTGAAGAAAATGTCCCCTGTACATTTTGCTTCTCTGAATCAAATAAACTAAATATTTTCAGTCTTTTCTCCTTGTCGTGTTCTGGGCCACTGATTACTGTTGTCTTTTCATCAAGAAGAATGACACTCAAAACAAAACACAGCTGAGTGTTTGCCTTGTCCTGAGGTTTACAAACTGTGCTCTGATGTATGTGTCAGTATGTTTACAGATTTTTACTCAGAACTGTTGACTTAAATCCAGCGTGTGGTCTGCAGTGCCTTCTCAATCTGTTTTAATACCAGTTATCACTCGTCTGCTTCTGTGCGTTTCGTTATTCCTGTTTGTCCTCATTAGCTTGTTCGTTTTCAGTGACTCTGGGTTGCTGTGTTCACTCTGAATTCTGTTTGGATGCTGGTATTCTCACAGCCCTTTCCAGCTTCAAAGATCAGTGTATCCTACCAGGCAGGTGCAGCCTAAATCTGAATGAGTCAACTTGTTGGCTGTAGCTGAGGAACTGGACATAGGAACTGAGCACACTGCTNGCTCATGTGGGTCTGCATCTCATTTTGCTGTTCATTAAGTACATGGTCCTGTTCCTTCAAATTCATGCATTTCCACTTCTCATAGTTCCATTTCATTCACTTGTCAAAAGGTTAAACAACATAACCCAAATTCTGTTCTGACTGTCCATTTGTATACTGTATGAGATGTCATGGATTTGGAAGGGTTATGGCAGACCAAGTTTGAACCCAGATTTTTTCTAAAACGAGTATGTAGTGTACTTCAGCTAAAGATGTAGGTATCTGAAACTTTAAATTACAAGATTGATGAAAGCAGAAAGATTTGATTCT
>WEIT01011361.1:60183-74900 GCA_013389985.1 Dryoscopus gambensis
TCATCAAGAGTCTTCATCCTGTCATTCCATCACCAGTGTGCAAGGTCCATATACCCACAACTACAGTAGGCTAGAGGTGTAGTGTGCTTTTCACAAACACCCATGTGCACTTTGGAAAGAGAGAATTTAGCTTATGCATATCAAATACTTCAATAATCAGGAAGTTCACATATTTATGTTTTACTAAGGAAGATTGCAGTCAGATTAGAACTTAATAATGACAATTCTATTTTGAGTCATACCCTTCCATTTTTCAGAGAGGAGAAACAAACACATAAGAAGAAGGTTTTTTTAATGATATTTAACATCCATAATACAAACAATAAGTTAAACACTGTAAAAATAATTAAATAAAGCTTGAGGTTCCAGCCCTCATACAAATAATTAAAATCTATAAAATAATTCAGATCTACAAAACAAAGACAAGTTAAAAAAAAAAAACAGAATAAGTCTTGGAGAGAAAAAAAAAAAATCACTTCCATATATACCAGTTAAATGAACGGAAATAAACTTCTGACTTTTGACACCTGCAGCATTCAACACATGCCAAGTCCTTAAATCTTCTTGTGGGTGCATACATACATGTAGAGAGGTTGCATAATCAGACTTTCCAGGGGACCCAGACACCTTCACATGTGACCTGGAAGTCCAGCAAGTTTCCAATTTGCCTTCTTGCAGCACAGTTCTTAAGTGAAATACATTTAGAGTTTGTAATGCTGAGTCAGCTACTACTTTCTTTTTTCCACTTTGATGCCAAGTCTGATCACTCTCTCAGTACTGGTCTTAACAGGTTAGGTTTGTGGGACTTGAGTCTTAGTATCCTCCAGTACAATGAGTGGGTATTTTAGACTCAGGTCATGTATAAAATGAATACTTGAGTTCAGTAAGTTGAAACTGTATCAGTATTTCCAGAGCAAATGCTGGTTCATAAATGAAGTAGACAGCTAACTTGCTATGCATAGTATGGAGCATGGGAATACTCATTTAAATGTTAAATATTTTAGCTTCCCACTGAGTGGTTTCCAGGTAATTCAGAGTAGTAAGATAATATATCAACTATCCCTCTGCCTCATGCCTCAGGAACACTGACGTGAGTGACTGACCACACAAGCATTTAAACTGAAAGCCTCTTATGACATTCAGGTCTTCACTGTCCTGGTGTCAGTTATAGGCTGAGTCTTGTTCATTTCAGTCCAGCTGTAGAAAAAAGGTCACTTCGGCTCAGGAAGAAAACGACTCTTGGCAAGTAGCCCATTCATGTTGGAGTCAATCCAGTTAAGGTATTGAGTAACTCTGGTGTAAACACCAGGCTTGTTTTCCTTTGCACAGCCATCTCCCCAGCTGACAATCCCATAAACCATCATCCTGCCATTGTGCTCACAGACCAGGGGGCCACCGGAATCTCCCTGAGAACAGAACGAGAACATATTAGATCATTTTCTGCAGATGGAGCCTGCGATTATTGTTTTTCTAGAGTTAAACAAGCTACTGGCAGGGACCTATGAGCTAAAGCTGTGATCTTTGAGACCATTGCTTAGATGGAACAGAAAGTTTGCCATCTGCTGTGACTTGAACAGTCTCCAGAGATAATAAGTTCTCTAGTTCCCCCATCAGGATACTGGGAGAATACTTACCTTGGAAAACAACCCTTCATCCCCATCCAAAGTTTGTAATTACAGATATTAGACTAGTGATATAAGGACAAAGCCAACATGCCAAATTCTTCATCACAGACACTGCCCTTCTTGCACCTCCAAAAGAAGGCCTGGAGGGGATAGAACCTAACTCTGGCTTCCAACTTTATTCCACGTGTTTGGCCACACTACAGGTCAACGCCACTTGATAAACTAATTTCCAGTTACATAAGAGACTCTTGTGACTAGTAGAATTACAAGATGCCACCAACTGATCCATATAGTGTACATGCATTTGAAATTATTTAGAAAATAAACCAAACCAATTTTACCTTGCAGGCATCAATCTGCCATGTGGGGTCCCCAGCACAGACCATGTTGTCAGTAACTCTAATACTGTCATAGTATTCATATTTGCATTTTCTCTGTGATATTAAGTTCACAGTGGCTGACATCAGTCTTTGGGCATAGAAGATGGCATCTGCAAACAGGAGAGTATTGCATTATTTTCACCATCCAAGACAAAAAAAGAAGCAAGAAGCCCCCCATAACACAATTTCTGCACTTAAATTAGCATAATCATTCCAGTTCTGCATTAAGGTTCTTATTTCCATCCATGCAATATTGGTTTGCTTTTACTGTTAATAAATAAGTTTCAAAGAGAAAAACAAATGTTGCAAATACAAAATATAAAGTTTAGTTTTTAGAGAGAAAGAGTTTAATAATTTTTGATGGAAATTCTGCACAGATGCAATCCTTTTCCTAATGCTCCCACATAGCTTTATTTTTTTCTGCTCCTCATCACATCAGGAATGATAAAAATTGTGGTTTACATCTTGGCTACTTTGTATGGTTGATGAGTGAGAGAAGCATCAGATAGAAAATGCCATGGACAACTAGAGAAGATGATAGTGAATATCATCTTCAAGAGATGCACATGAAATACATACAGTAAAAAGGAATCTTTTTTTAATACTTCACAAGTCATGGTGTAAAAGTCATCACATTCCCACATGGAAGACCAACTTTGGAAAGAGAAGTCATTCACTTACAAAAATCTTGTTTTCCATAGCCAGCTATTTCACAGTGGGTATTGTCTTGTAAGTAAAGGTTCCTCTCTGGCAAGCAGACTGTTCTGACATACTTAGATTCTACTGCACACTGTCCAGAAGTCGTCCTTATCCTTATCAAAGCTATGAAGTAAGTCAGAAAAGATATAGTTAGATTTGTAAAGCAAGTTTTTCCCTTCAAGTTCTGACAATAGAAGTATTAGGCACAGTTAATGGGAATAGTTGCAATTATATTTAGCTCTGGTTACACATGCCTCCCCTCATTGCTTTTGGAATGACAGTCATTATTTAATAACAACAACATTAACTTCCCCACACTAAAACTGACAAATGTTCCAACTTGAACTAGCTTCCTCAAAGGAGAGGGGCTGATAGCTCAGGGAAGAGAGTCTTCTGCAAGACTATCTTCAGATGTTTTAAAAGATCAACTTTCTGACTGGCTGTAGAGGGTGGCACCCACTACCCTTAATGGCTTACAAAGCTATTCTTGGATTTTCTTTACTTTAGCAGCAGGAAGAATCTGGAAGGGGTGGTAGAGTTCCAAATGTGAAGTTCAGGAGTGGCAAGTCTGTTCTGTGCAAGTTGCAAAAACCCATCTCAGATGTTGTTGCTTTAGGAATAGGCTTGTGAAACCCAGACTCTCACAAAAGTCTGAATTAATTGAGGATAACCTTCAGCTAACGTGGTGCCGATACGGCATTCCCATGCTATATGATGAAAACTACAGTTTTTCATAATTTATTATACATACAGTGTGATCCCTAGACACATAATAAAATGGCAGAAATGGAATGCTGCCCCCAGTGCTATGAAAAAGCCATGTCTTCCACCGGTCCAGAGACTGCCTGCCAAGTAATGCATCTGACATGTGCCACAACCAAAACTTACATAAGTGCAAAAACTGTCAGCACTGGCCTAATTTTCAGGCTGCTCCTGTTCCCCTTCTTCCCATCTTTGGTTCTACTTCTTTTAGAAGATGTATGCCACAATTATGTAGCCTTGACCTAGGGTTTTAAAGGCTCATATTAAGATGACACTTACCAATATCATTCTCATTGCCACCTGTGTCATCTGTAAAGTCAGGGTGAGAGATGATATCATCAACCATGAATACTTGTTCCTTATCATCAGTAACGTTCAGTATGGACTTTCCAAGAAAGACTTTGTAGACAGATTTGTTTATTGGTCTTCTTGACCTGAGTGAGAGTAGAGAGATTGATGAAGACTACTGATTTCTGAGAGTAAGGTCAACAGCTGAGATCCAGTCCCAGTTCTGTTTCATATTTATTTTGATACTGATGAGAAAAAGTAAAAATTAGTCAGTTTTGAAAGTTGATCCAATATTCTGAAGGAAGGCATCCTAATTTTCCCTTTGAAGGGATTACGATAGATATTCAGACATTTTAAAACAAGCCTAGCTAGTCGCTACTAATGCAAGGCGTTGGCATTAAGGATCCTCTGCAGGATGCCAAAAGGATCAGCTTTCCACAGAAAAGCCAACAAAAAACACCCACAGATGTATTACACAGCTCATCACCATCAGTACAATTACTAAGTTTTGGGAATGGCTAAGGTAAAAATGAAATCCTGGCACCAATATACACTGAATTGTTTAAATTGCATCCCACCCAACTGTCCACATCATGCTAGTTCATTCTGCCAGATGTGGACTCCCAGAAACAATATTTTTTCGCCTGCTCTTCTTGTTTTGTTCAATCAAAGGAACATTCTTACTGTGGTGCATTCCGAAGGGTTGCTCAGTGAGCATCACTCACAGAAATCAGATGAAGAAAGTTGTAAATAAGAGCCCATGGAACCAGAAACTTACGGAGTATGGAAACAGTGCGCTGCTGTGAGCACCCAGCAAGGGTCGATGAGGCTGCCACCGCACAGGAAGTGGTCCATGCCCCTTATGGTTTGGAAGATGCCAGCTATCCAAGGCTGAGACTCAACCTCTGCCTGCCTTCCACCAACAATCTTGAAGTTCATGCTGATGCTCCTTTGACCACACATAGTCCCTGTGAAAAGAAATTTTGTTCAGATGTTCTTACAAATAAACTCCAACCTTGTGCTATTAAAAATAAAATTAAGAAACCAAACTCCAATTGTGTTGAAACTAATATTACTTACCACACTTCTCTATGTTGCAAGGGGTTTCTTGTATGGCAGATCCCCTTTTGGTGTAACACCAGGGCCTGTTCCTTCCATTTGGGTTTCTAAAAAATAAGAAAAGTGTTCTTTTCATACGATAGTTTTAAAAAGTCATAGTATCTTAAAATTCCAAGTGTTCTGAAAAAACCCAAAGTATTTTGTTGTAAGATACGCCAGGGAAAATAACACTTCAGAAAGTCACATTCCAAATATTTTTAGTCAATAATTCAGCTCCGTAATGTTTTTTTAAAACATGTTTCTCACTGAAGCACCTCTGGGGCTGTGGTAGTAGTTGTCATAAAAGGAAGAGTGATGCTTTTCTTACCTGCAGTAGCTGTGTTTGCCCAGCCCAAGCTGCAAAGCATTCTCTGAGTGAGCGTGGTAACGACCCCTCCTGATCAGTGGCGAGTTCCATGACAGACATTTGTCTTCTGTCGCCATCCCTCTGTAGTCCTCCCCATTTTCAGTATAGCATGTGCTGTCAGTGTCTGAGGAAAATATTTTATTAGCAGCATGTTTCATTTATAATTGTTCTGTGACAGACATGGAAAAATCCTTCTAATGCGGAAAAATATTCTTGCATTACACTCAAACACATGCAAAATCTAGACTAACTAGATGTTGTTATTAAATTTGCTCTATATGAATTTTGAGCATCAAGTATCTTACACTTTAAAGCATGCATATTAAGTCTTTAACAGTTGAAGCGAACTTCACAATCTGATAAGTTCTTCTGCTTCTGATAGTTAATCTTTTCCACCCCAAATTAAAATTAAGGTTGAGGTAAGGAACCATAGTGAGGAGGCAGGGACAAGAAGAATTAGAGATCCTGATTTTGCGCCAACATTTACTTGTTTCTCCTCATTTAGTCTGTTAGCATAAGCTGCTAAAGGCTATCCAGTCATGTTTCTGCGTAAGACTTTCACTTGGCATTTCATATTAATTCTTTCACTATCTTTTAGGCCTTTCCAATCACTTTAGCTAGCATTAAGGAAGATAGATACGCTACCTAGTTCACAGTGAAGCCCAGTGTATCCGTCTGGACATATGCAGCGACTGATTCCACTAAAGAAGTAATAGGTAATGCATGTTCCTCCATTCAAACAAAGGCATTCTGTAAGTAAACAACATCACTAGTTATAGGCAAAACATTTGAATGCAGAAGTGAAATGTAATTGCAAATTAAGTTTTAGGTATTTCAGTATGATTAAGGGTCTTTTTTCTTGTATGAAGGTAAAATTACAGGATAGTAAGTTCTTTTTAGGTTCAAATAGAACAGGCAGATGCTTACCCTTGTGTTCTGATCTGCGTTTAGATAGCGCGTAGTACTTCCAGCTATAAATCTACAGGAAAAGAAAAGGGACTTTAAGGAGGCAGTTCCTTTTCTGTGGCTTGATCATCTTTTATAGGCCCAAACTCTGTTCCCTACTGCATAACTTCAACAGTTTAGGTTTTTGCATGTAGCTACCTGCTGAACCTGCTCTGTGGAATCTGGGTACGAATGAGAAGTGGAACTCTAATTAAGCAAAGCAGAATGGAGAAGGAAAACCAATTCCATGTCATGCAAACAAAAACCACCAAAAAAACCCCAAGCTCAGAAAAGCCCCATCAAGCTGTGCCACTGCACCAGGTCAACAGTGCAATTATTTATGCTGTAAGAACCTAAGCAGCTCTTAATGGTCACTGTCCCTAAAACAGGGAAGGAAACCTCACCCTCTCCACCAAGCAGTGCAGCAAAGATGCAACATTCATCAGTTGCCCCAGTCATTTTGGTGAACTTGGTGCTTCATATTTGTGCCATAGAATAAAAGCCAGAAAATTTTTTCAACAATGGATTCTTGTTCTGTCCCTCAAGGTATTCCCTCTGCTTTGCAGGCTGGGTATGCCTTTCTCCATGAAATAAGATTAGGCTTTTGATATACTTAAAAACTTACAGACTCTAGTCCCGTGACAAGTGTTCCCAAGGTTACTGTGAGGAAGATGAGTAACTTCATGTTGTCAGTTAACTTCTCCCTTTGTTCTTCTTCTATGTGTATTACTTGATTCTGAAAATAAAAGAGGAATTTAGTGTCATGCTGTAGCTTGCAGTGTCAGCTTTCTTGAATCAATTGTCTTCACTTGGTTTCAGAATAAATTACAACACAACTTATGAAGAATTAAGCATTTACTTGCAGTGGAATATCTGCTTATTATTTCCATATATTAAATTAGAGGTTATACTTTGAAGCTTTTTTTTTTGTACAGTCAGCAATACAACCAGATTTTTTTTTAAGAATGTAAATGAAGCAGGGAAAGATAAATTGGAAAACCCCACACTCCATTTTTGCAGTGTGGACTAGAAGTCAGAAACTGGAAGATTTATTTGACTGACCATTACTACCTTCCACAAAAGCACTGAGCATGCAACTTCAGGGTATGAAAGAGAAAGCTCCTTTTTTCAGTACCTCTGTAGTTATCAGCTGCATCTTGTTGATGTTCAGCACTTAGGTAAGCCTGGCCGCCTCACCAAGTGCCTCTGACCACTGCCAATTCTTGAAAGTCTGCTGGTGATGTTGCCTCACTTATTTACAGTATTAGAGGCTTACAACATATTCTGTCTTGATTTCTTATATGCAGCTGTATCTCATAGCCAAACATGTATAGCAATCTTACCAATGGTAAATAATTATCTTGTAACAAAAATGGGGGGTACAATAAAGTTCCCTATGTTTCTTTCTCTTCTTTAAATGGTAATGCAAGTCATGGGAGTCTTTAAGGCTTTCTCACTTTTAGAAAACTGTAAAACTTGATTTTTAAAAGATTTCATGGGAATCTCAGTTACATTAGCAAAATAAGCAACGCAGTAGAAGAAGATGTACAGAACTGAGCTGGTGCTGAAGACCTGCTCCACACTGTACCTGCTTCAGGTTTCTACACTGGACTAATTCCAGTTTGGTCCTGCAGACTGAATGCCTGCTGATATGCGGACTGCACCTTCTAGTTTGGCTTCATTTAGAAGAAATGGAATGCAAGTACTCTATAACTCGTTACTGAACACTCCTAACATACGTTAGGTTCACATGCTCAGTGGTGTGAACCAAAACATGGGATATAGTGAAGATCACTGGATTCATTTGGAAAATAGACATTATTGGACAGTGTGAAAAATCAAAATGCTGATTTAGATGCAACCTTTGCTTGTAAGCAGGTGTCATAATGCAAGAAAGCAAACCATGCCTCAGGTACTTGGCTGTGCATGCTTTTCAGATTGAGATGAGATTTCAGCAGATATACTTCCCCTAAGCATTATTCAGACAATTATTTTTAACATTGTGGCAGCAATGCACATAATTTATTCTTTGTTACCATAATTAGTTTCTCAGGCCTAGCCTTCGCATCACAAAAAGCAGTACTGCTGATTCCTTTAAAAATTCTGACATACTGTAGCAAGTAGAACTGACCTTCCCCACTGCTGCGATACCGCATCACAGTAACCTTTTTTTTTTTCCTTTCCCCTAATTTCAAAGTAATTTAGAGAGCAATCGCTTCATCCCGACCGACTTAGACAGGGCACTGGTGCTTTCAGCTGCCGATCGGGTTTCAGAGGCACGGCACTTACCGGCGGCGGAGCGGCGGTGCCGAGGTCGCGGAGCTGCAGCGGCTGCCGAGCGCGGCCCGCGCGGGGTCTNGCGCGGTGACTCAAGGAGGAAATTTTTTATGCTGCTTTTCAGTTTCGGGGAAGGGAGGTACGGTCAGGGCGAGCAAAAAGCATTGTACGGGGTAAGATTTCTGGAAGGGGCTCCTTGGCTTCCCCGCGGCAGTCAGCAACTCCTTAGGGGCATTTATAAAAGCAAAAGAGAAATGTGAGTGAGACCTATGAAAGGAATGACTAGAAACATGCCTGGAGACATGACAGAATGATAACAGTGATAACATGTACGTATATACATTAGCAATAAACATAGAATGAGTATGAAGCGTGCCTGGAGATACAAGCAAATGTGGTGTCTTTTATTCGTATGGTGCTATCCATAATGAGAGAAGCACAAGTGATTTATTAATGGAGGATTAAATTCTTTCGGGTGTGGGTTAAACACAGCCCGCTGGGAGGGAGTATTGGGCCAGAATGTGCGCTTGAAGCACTGGGTGTGTTTTCAGAGAGCTGTCTTCAGCTGAAATGCAGGACATTGGGGCAAGTAGAGTGCAGTTCTCATGCCAGCTGGAATCTGTTAGTACATGAGTCTTACAGCAGGTGCTAAACTCATCTCCTCCAAATTACTTCCAGCTCCCTTGGCCCTGAGCAATCTTCTGCTCGTGAGAAATTGGTCATGGTTTTCTTATAATTTCTGGCTTCCAAAGAAGTATTCAAAGCAGCTCATTTCATGAGATGAGAATGGAGATGTGAAGTGACAGATGTCTGTGAATGCAGAACTAGCCCAATAGATAGTCTTTCCTGGCCCAGTTAAATGTGATTTTTTTTTCACATCATGCTGCAATGTTATAGCAATGCAGTGAATAACAGCAAACCAGTACGTAATACTGGTGGGTGTATTCATACGGTTTAGCTTCATGTAGTGCAGGTGAGTAAGGTGAGATAGGTCTCCACAGACTGTGTAGCCAATGAAGACCAGTTTATTTAGAGGTCAGGTCAGAGAAGGAGTTGACCTGAAACTCCCTCAAGAGAAATGTTTTTACAACTTGATCTTAAGGAGAGTACCTTTCTATGTTTGCCATGTAACAACTGGTATGAGTATGGCTCAGCTTTCTTCATCCCTCCCCATCTTCTATCTGTGTCAAATCTGGGGTATAACCATACCTTTATTTAGGTACTGTCTGCTTACATTCTCTATTCCTTTCTGTTCAGCTCTTCAGGCTCACATCAGAACAGATCTCACATTTGCTGAAAGCACACTGAGTTCACTTCACTGAATGGCAGGAGCTGAGTCAAGAGAAACAACTCAGGCTGGAAGTCCGTAAGTGAACATAGGTAAGGAATAAGCCTTTCTGAATTTCAGGAGAGAAATTTGTCTCACATTCTGTGGTGACTTAATGTATCAACATCACAAGTAATTAGATCCTGTAAGAAACAGGGTGGAAAGTATCAGGGTAGAATCCCCATGGCACTCTTTTTATTTCAGAGGAGTGGCTATCAAGTAAACTTATCCTGAGGAATCGATTCTGGGGAGAGGGGAATAATCCAGATTTTAAAAGGAGCCTGGAACATTTACTCAATTAATTTTAATACAACCTTACACATGATAAATGAAGAAATAGGTTTTGATTTGGTTCAGCAGGGAGAGCAGGGAAGAGCCTGGATGCAGGAAGAGGAGGGCTCCTCAGGCCTGGACAGCACCTCTCCTTCTTCCTCCATGCTCCCAAGGAAGAGGCTCTAGGCCTTCCACAAACTCTCCTTCTGGAAAAAGTGTCAACCCTAGAGCAACTGTGTTTCCTCTCTTGTATTTGTTATTCCCTGAGAAGCGTGATCAGTTATCCTCTCGCTGAACCTTTGACCAAGCTGTGCAGATGCCCCCTGTTCTTCATTTTCTCCCTAAAACCTGAAGGTTCATACTTGTTTTCCAGATCCAAGAACCAAAAACTTTTGTTGTCTTCACTCTGACACAAGATACAGCAAGATTCAAATCTCCCTTTTTCTACCGTTTGTCATATACTCAGGTTTTACTGAAATACTGCACTTCTTAAGTACATCTAGAAGGCCCCCAGGAGAAGTGACTTGGGCTGTGGTGTCACTCTGTTTCAATCAGACTGGTGACTGCTACTGATCAGAAATTCTGACATGTTTGCGGTGCTGCTTTAAAGCTATCAAATTCCTTTGGTCTAAATATTTGTACTTCCTAGATAGGTAAATGAGTTATAGTTGAAACTGGACTGAACTGAAAATGTGGTTTAGTAGAAATGATACTTAAGCCGGCTGCAAATAAGTTTGTTGTGGTATTCCAAGTAACTTCACAGCTGCATCACCTCTGTGAGCATTAAATGTCCTAGGGAAGCAGAAATGCATAAGATAATTTCCAGTGCCTGGATTCACTGAGCTGGCTGATGGCTGGCACAACAAGATCTGAAGTGAAGTTTCAGGTAAAGTAAATCCTTGGAACCTTGTTACATGCCCTGCCTTAAGGCAGAGACCTTGGAAAATCTGTAGCATGGCACTTCTATCCTGTCCTCCGTCTGACCTCAGAGCTGGACCTGCCTGCACAGATGCCAAGTGCATGGGCTCAGGGAGTGGGAGGGATGAAGCAGGACTGGTTCAGCTACCAAGGGATTTCCAGTAGCTTCAGGGCCAGCATTTGTTCTCTATTGCATGTCTCAAGAGTTTAGAAGGGCCTTGTTACAGGCCATGTCTTTTCTCCAGAATAGAATTGTGATAGGACAGAGGAAAAGCTGGCCTTTATAACTCAAAATCAAAGTTGTTTGGGAAGAACAGTGAATAAAGTTAAATGCCTACTGCAAGACTCTCAGTGGAAGTGGAACTTACTTGCCCAGTAGATACTGATTATGAGAACTCGTGAGGCTTAAGAGAGAAATGCGTGTATGGACTCATGAACAAGTTTTGTATTTGAGAGCCACATGGTGATTTCCACAGTTTATTTCCTTTTCCTTATACATGCCTGTGGTTTCATTACTGTGGTCTCTTACCGAAATTTGGCAGAGGTGTAGGGAGGATGGAAGGGGGAAAGAGGCTGTACAGGAAGTGCTAGCGTGAGCTTGTAGAAGACACTTCACCTGCTTAGTAGAGTACAGCATCTACGTGAGAAAATACTAATCACAAAATCTTAACTCATTCATTCATTTTTGTAGTCAGGGCTGTTAGTAATAGGGCTTTATATATTTCTCTTGTTTGCACCTGGATTATAGCACAGAGTAAAGAAAATTTATACACCTATTATGAGCTGCTCTTGTAATCTGAGTCTGCAGTCACATAGCACTTCTCCAAAATAGAAGTCAGATGCAGTGGATCTAGCCCTGAAGAGCAAGTAGTATCAGACCCACAGCCAGGCAGTTCTTGGGTTACTGTGATTTTGTGTTTTAGTTTTCAGTTCCAAATAAAAATCTTGCTGATTCTTTTAATTTATTGTTGAAGTAACTTGAATGTTTCAGACTAATCGGCCAGCCTGACTTAGCAAATTTAGGAAAGATAACATTCCATTCCAGCTAGATGAGAACACTGACCCTCAGAGAAATGCAGGGGTTTTATCTCATGGTGGTACACTGAAAGAGACTGTGAGGTTTGCATTGTTCTGCAGAAGTTTCTGGGGTGGAGGTATTATTGGTAACAGTGTTCATTTTCACATCTGATGATAAAATATTAAAACTCAAGAGAAGTACCATCCACCATACATTGGCTCTGTCCGCCAGTAAACCCCAAAAGGCTAGAACTCTGAGGTAGTTAAGTAACTATAAATATTAGTAGCAAGAACTGCTACAGAAGTGCTGTTCTACAAGGAAAATTTAGGCCTGAAGCTTTATGTTGCCTTAAGTCCGGTGGTCATGTGGTCATGTTCTGGTTTATATCAAGTATAAATAACATCAGAATTAGTTGTTTGACTAGTAAAATTTCTGCTTTGCCAACATGACTTACCATGAAATAGAAAAATCATTTTCAAGTCCTTTCTACTCGTGGTACATTATGAATGGAGAAGTTTAGATTTGCATATGAGCAGTTACATGTGCTTAAACCTCTGTCATCTCAAATGAAAAAGCAGGGTTAAGGCACACATTTAGTATTTAGTTAGTGATTAAGAATACAAAAGCTAAGGAAACACCTAGAAGTCATGCCAAAAGATTGACATGACTTGTCATCTCTGTAATGATAATATCTTGCTGTTGTCAGGTTTTTTTTAAGAAATTAGTTTGTCATTGGATTAAGTAGCACCAGCTACGGGTATAGGATTTAAAGAATATAGCTATATTTACAACTGATTTGTGTATTGGAATGTAGTTTCAAACTCTAACTATATTGGGTTACAGTTAATTTTGGATTATGGCAGAAAAGATTTTAAGGCAGTCAGAAAGTGTGTTACAAGTTTAAGGGAAATTTTCCAGTATAAAGTTGATTTAAATTATTTTATCTTCATCTGGAAAAACATGGGTACTTTTACAGAAAAACATTTTGTATTCTCTCTCTGATGTTATCCAAGTTAAAATTTTTAATCAGTTTACTTCTAGCTCTTGAGATAATAACTGGAATTACTGAATAAACCATTAGATTTTGAAATGTAAACAAATAGATTTCAAATGTTACATTATCACTATTCATAAAGTTAAAAATATAAAACTCACTCTTTAATCTTATTTTCTCAAATTCAGATTGTATGAGTCCCAGGAATTTCCAGAGTAGCTGATTTTAAGTTGAATGTGATTCATAAAAATTCTAGTACTTTAATGACTCTTGATTACTTGTCAGTTGTTTGTGGTTGGAATCTGAAGCAAATGGTGATCTCATTTCCTTTAGGTACAATTCAGCTACTCAAGTTTCTTTATTTATTTTTTTTCCTTTTCCTTGCTGCCTACTGCTTTTGCTCTTATCTCTGTTATCTGTGTGCATAGAGGCAGCAGAGCATTCTCACTTGAAGGCCACTGGACTCTTTCAGATGGGCACTACTTGTGGCTTTGCAAGCAGCAGGAGTAGCCAGGCTTTATTTCTGAGCTAAGCCAGTGTCACCTTAAGTGCCTGTGAAATCCCCGGCCACTGGGTCTCTTTCATTCATGCGTAGAGAGCAGCTACCCACACGAGTGTTCTTGGTTTTGTATACAATGATTTGTTGTTTCAGTGAGCTGTCCGGATACGGATATTTTTCAGAACAGCAATGATCACATCTGAGGGTTTCTTCATCAGCTTGACGTGCACCTGCTTTTAAACTATGCTTTGTATCTCATTTAGCATTTATGAAAATTCATTGATTATAAAAATCAGCGATCTCATTGACATTTGTTCAAATTGCTCATTTGAGACAGCTAGTATCTAAAAATTGGTTGAGCTACAGATCTTGCATCCAGATCGTCAAGAGTTGAAAATTATGTTTGTTTCTAGGTCTAGGCCTGTCTTTGGTTGAAATCAAAGTG
Organism: Dryoscopus gambensis; assembly: GCA_013389985.1. NCBI lineage: Eukaryota > Metazoa > Chordata > Aves > Passeriformes > Malaconotidae > Dryoscopus > Dryoscopus gambensis. The sequence goes on from WEIT01011361.1 coordinate 74,099, forward strand.
CTGATAGCACTGGGGGAAACATGAAAAAGATTTCTGAGTCTGAAAGTAGAAGGCAGAAAACAAATAACAAGGGTTTTTAGGGATTCAGTTGTGCTTCATTTAGTGATCTTAAATCCTGAAGTAGAATCTTTTTCAAGGGAATCCTTTTTCTACTCTACCATTTACTGTTCTGGAATAGCACATTGAAATCCAACACTGGAAATTTACAGAAACGGCTGATTTGGACTATTATTTCTGCAGTGCGTCAGTCAATCAGATGCACATTCCACAGGAAACCCAACAAACTGAAAACATGCCAGTTAGCATATTTCTGGAGAAAAAAGTTCTGTTAAAATCTTGGAAGAAAGCAAGTTTTGGGGATTGCCCTCTGCAAGCGCTGTCCCAGTGATGGCATATCCAAGGAAGCAGCATACCCTAAATCCCCTGTGCCATACGGCCCAGGCGAGAAAATTGGCACTGTTCATCTCTGTGAAAGGCTGCCTGGGAAGATCATTTAGGATTCCACTCCCTCTAAAGCATTAATTATCTAAATAAATACAAGCTACAGTAAAAATAACTCTTAAATCTTGACATTAATGACATTAGTAATGGACTGTTCCATGAAGTACTGAAGAAGCTCTCAAGAGAAAAAGGCACCTCTGTGAATTTATAGTTGAAGGAAAAGGTTAGCAAATGCAGAAATGTGGTAAAGAGCTCATAAAGCAGCACTGCCCAGTGTGTCAGGTAGTAGACTTGCAAGTGAACAGCTGTTGAACAATTCAGGGGATAAAGAGTTTTAAGGAGAAAAACTAAGTTGATTCCT
>WEIT01011363.1:0-11298 GCA_013389985.1 Dryoscopus gambensis
TCAACCCAGAGCCCATGGGGATCTATAGCGGAGGCAGAGATCCATCCACAGCCCGTGGGGGAGGTGCCCATGCCAGAGCAGCTGGATGCCTGGAGGAAGCTGTGCTCCAGTGGGAGCCCTGGTGGAGAGAGGGNGAGCCCTGGTGGAGAGAGGGGGCCCTGCTCCCAGGCTGGAGCAGCCTGGCCTTGGAGGGATGAACCCGGGGCAAGAGTGACCCACACTGCAGCAGTTTTGGGAGGACTGTGTGCCCATGGGAGGGAATCACGCTGCAGCAGTTTTGGCAGGACTGCTGCTCATGAGAGTGGAGCCACGCTGCAGAAGTTCACGGAGAACTGTGTCCTGTGGGAGGGACCCCACGGTGCAGCAGGGCAAGGACTCCTCTCCCTGAGCAGTGAAAGGAAACCTCAGGGGAAGAACTGACCAAACCCCCACGCTCTTTCCCCTGCACTGTCTGTGGGAAGGAGGGAGGGGTTGGGGGGAAAAAGGTGTTTTAAAGCTTTCTTTTAATTCTCATTCTCCTCCTCTGACTCTGTTAGTAATAAATTCACTTTGTGCCTTTAAGCTGAGCTCTTTTTGCCCTTGGAGTGTTTTGTCCCTGTCCTTATTTCAACTCATGAACACTTCATTAATTTTTTTCTCTCTTCTGTCCAGCTGTGGCAGGGGAGGGTAAGCGAATCGCTTTTGTGGGTGCCTGGCGCTGGGCCAGTGTCAAACGACGACACCCCATCATGCTCCTTCCAGCCTTCTTGCTGATCCCCGCAGAGACGCAGCAATAATGTGTCAGTGATTGTCCCTGCACTCTGGAGAGGCAAGAAGCAGCAGCAGATTTGGTGTCTCAGTTCCAAATCTGAGTGTTTTGGCCAGAAGGGAGTTCAGAGAGGTGGGATGTGGCCTTTGCCTCCTGACAGCTCAGCTCCTCCAGCCGAGATTATCACAATCACCAACAGCAGCTCTGGAAATCTGCCCCAGGTATGAGTCCTCTTGCCCTGCTGTGACAGAGAATAACCCACCTTTTCATCTGGAGAAAGAAATCTACGTTCCAACTCCTACAAAAGGCAAAGAATGGGGCACAAATCCTGAGAAATTTAAGAATTTGTACTAGAGGAAACAATGTGGGGCTTACACTGAATCACCACACTTCTACATCCTCCTCTCATGGGCTGATTACCAAACCACCTTCTCTCCTGCTTCCTTCCTTCTTACTGTCTTTTTTACACTGTCAAGTTGTTCACACGGTTTCCTCATCCCCACTCTGTGTTCCAAGATTTCTCTTTATCATATTTTCCTAGTTTGTCGTCCAAAAACTGCCAGAAGCTAAGAGAAATTATGTCCTAGAGAACACCAGAGAGTGCTTTGACTTTTGGCCAATGCTCTGCTGCAATGTTTATGGTATTTGATGCATATGTTTTAGAAGACTTTTTATTATAGGTTGGGGATGAGGAGTAGATGCCTGTTTTCTGTAAAATTTCATAGATAGTGGCTATTCATGGTCTGTAGGTGCCTTTGACAAATCCTTCTGCAGGGTGGCCTGTTTGAGTCTTCTTAGATCAATGGCTTCACTATACTACTGTCATTTATTTCACAAGAAAGGACATTAAAAATCTAGGTTTGGTTGCTTTGTGGAATCGCGTGTGTACTCTACAGTTTCATTGTCCAACAACTCTGTATCCCTGACTTGTTTAGACATAGACGATTTTTTTACTCTGTTCTTGTTGGAGGTGTTCAGGACCAGGATACGTGCCAGGCCTGGGAGTTTGTGAAAGTTGTTCCTCCACTTGTGCTGTGGATTTAGGTCCCCTCTCCCCATGCACACCAACCCACCAGACTTCTACAAAATCAACCACTGAAAGCAGTGGGAAAAGGAACCCAGCAGGTTTCATGAACTGAAACTGCCTCCTGTGAGATTTACTTCAGCATACCTGTTCCTGGAACAGAACAGGTAGTTCTCTAAAGAACACAGAAGTATGGAACAAAGCTCCCAAAAATGCCTACTTTTTTATGGTAGTCAAAGGTTTGGTATCTATTGACAGCTTCATCCCACTGCCTCTTATCTTATCACTAGAGATGCCTGGAACTCCTTTCAAACAGTAGCATTTAAATTGCTTCCAAGGTTTGAAGTAGGCTTGTTTTAACTTGTTCTTTCAAGGTAGTGTTTGCTATTGTTGCTAAATTATCACCAAAAAACCTGATTTTTGTGGCTTCTGGAAAAACTAAGACATTTAGATTGAATTTAAGAAAAAGTTTTTTACAGTGGGGGTGGTGAGGCCCTGGCACAGGGTGCCCAGAGAAGCTGAGGCTGCCCCTGGATCCCTGGAAGTGTCTAAGGCCAGGCTGGACAGGGCTTGGAGCAGCCTGGGATAGTGGAAGGTGTCCCTGCCCATGGCAGGGGGTGGGACCAGCTTAGCTTTAAGGTCCCTTGCACCCCAAACCAGTCTGGGATTCTCTGACCAGAGCTATCTTGCCAGCTCAGCCAGTTAAGAGGCGTGTAAGAACAGAGAAAGCAATGCAGAACACCTGAAGTGGGTGCTCAGAGCAGACAGTGCGGAAAAAAAATGCAGCTTAATGTCATGAATACAAAAAAAGGCTTCTTTGAGCAGTAGTCACCCTTGAGCATCCTCCTGTTGTGCATTCATTGCAATGTCTGTCATTCCCAGTCACACCAGCCACATAATAGAGTTCTTCAGTGCTTCTAATTTTTATTGTCATTGTGCTCCCACTGTTATGTTAATTAGATTAAACCAGACTCCCACTGAGGCTGTAACAATGATAAACATTGTAGTAATCTGTCAGGTCTCTCTGAAACCACTTTCCATGGCTTTGGAAATGTGCTGCCCCAACAGACCACACTGCTGTGTATTGTAAATAATCTGCTTTGATCACACTTCCTCACATACATTGTAATAATCAACACTGAAACAGGCCCTGCTAATGACTCACAACCTGAGGCACATTATTGATCTTTCCAATCAGCTTCCATGAAGGGGGTCATGGAAGTAGAATGCATTAATGCTGCCATTTTTAACTATACAAGACAAATATTGTGGGGAGAGAGGTCCTGCCAGAAATCTAAAATGGCCGTACATTAATATTCATAATTTTCTTTGTCTAGAAAGACTGACTTGTTCCATCTTTCCCTCTTTGCCTGAAACAGGTTCTAGCCTTTCCACAGATTGTTTTAAAGATAGCAGTAAATTCTGACAACTTCTAACGTAGACACTCAGTTCTGTGGCATTTTGCTTCCAGGCCATTAACTCCTAAATCCATATTCTGACAGATTTCTTCTGAGGAACAAAGAACAGGGCAGGAATAAGGGCTGAACTGCTTTTCTTGTCTTACTGTACAGAGACACTCAGCAACACAGCTCTCCTCATTACAGACCCTGTGGAGAATCAGGACTTCACAAATCCAGGTTCTTTACGAGTGCTGTGGAAACCATAATTACAAATGGTTCTGTATTTCTCACTAGCCCTGTGCCTCATTTCAGTGAATCCCAAAAGGTTTAAAAGTCTTCTGTATTCTCTGTGTGTGTGTGTGTGTATGGACATCTGCTGTGTCCATAAACCTCCATTACACATCCCTTCTCTCCTCCTGCTGCAAATCTGAAGCAGATGTGTGAGGCTGCAGAGAATAGGTGTAGGCTGTATTTCTCCAAACTGTATTCCTGCTGCTGCTTGGAAGGCAGCAATTTGCCAAAGAGCAGAACCACAGACTTTAGAAGTAAGTAACAACATGCAGCCACACTCTCACTTTTCCATCCCTTGGTCTGAAAATAATCAAAGAAGAGCGGAAATAGAACCCAAAAAGAGAAATTATGTCCTTTTTTAGACCTCTACCCTAATATAATGCCTGCCTCCAGCACCTACCCAAGTCCACTGCAGATCCCTAATTCATAAGGCTGGCAACTGTGATCTTGGAAAGAAACTCCGACTACAAAATCCTGCTTCAGCACCCTCAAATAAATCAGAGCTCAGGTCTATAGAACCCAAGCCCAAGGGCTGTCCAGGCTGGAGCAGCAGAATCAGGGAACTCCCACCATCTCGAGAGCAGAGCTGTGTTAAGAAGAAATGGGCACAGCTGCTTTGGTGAGTCACATGTGGGTTTGGAGTGAGGACCCAGCTGGCAAACACCTATTTTCCATCATTTCTTGAGGTCACTGCTGAAGTTCAAGAAAGGGGGAAAAACAGATGAGTTAAAAGCAAGCCTCCCTAAGTTATGTTTGAAACACACAGCTCAGGGATAGGCTTGCACAATTTAAGCAGCCTCTGGAAAGGGTGGCACAATCATCCACTGAGCTTCTCCACTCAGGGAAGAAGTTGGGTTGGGAATCGCAGGCTTGGACCAGCTACAAAACAAGGTAAGTCTGTGCTACAGGAAATCTTCTAAAATAAGATATAAAAAGAGGGAAGGAATAGTTATTCATTTCCCATAACTGATGCTTAAGCCAAGAATTACTAAAATGTATCCTGATTATTTTTTCCAGGATTTCCCCCCTTTTTTTTTCTCCTTCTGCCCTCTTCTCTTTTTGCCTTCTCCTTATCCTTGTCTCTTTAAAAATACACTTTTGGTCACTGCTTTTTAAATTTTGGTCACTACTTGTAAAGATCAACACAACAGACCAAGTCATCCTCATACTTATTTACCTTTTGCGTGATTTTCAATGCAAGCATAAACCTTCAATGATTTCAGCAAAGGTTCTTGGTTGGGCCTTTCACTGGAAGAAAAATAAATCTGTTTTTGCAGAAAAAAAGAAGTCTGATTGTATGTGTCTCACACTCCACGAGAGGGCACCAGATAATTATCTTAAATATTACCCAGGCAGCTGCTGTGTACAAGCTGTTAATTGCACCTAATTAGAGATCAGTAGATGTATTAATCAACTACAAGTCAGGCCTCAATACAGAAACAATCAGTGGCACTGTTTCCATCTACACTCAGCCTCCAGCTCCTAGCTGGATGCCAAGAAGTTGTGTGCAGGTATTGCTTGTCCCTCCCAATATTCTCCTATTTCTAACCTTGTTGCTGTGATGTCTTGTGTCACACACCTAAAATATTGCACATATTTAAAATATTGCCCACAGCCCTAGGATGAGGACAGCCAGTGCTAGATTAGTTTTCCAACGCAGACCACAATTTTTTTCACCATAAATGAAAAGTTCATCTGTGCAAGAGACAACTTTACTGTGTTTTAGTCTCAGCCTGCAGTTAAATCTCACCTTCCACGCCTCCTAAGTCTTTGACTTTATCTTTGCAACATTTTCTACGTAGTTATTTCTTTAAAAACTATTTCAAAAAGTAGTAGTATACATTACTTCCCTTCATTTGGCAGGCTTTAATCACCCTTGTTTCCTTACTGCAGAGAGCAGGACATTGATTGCTGAATGACAAATGTAAAAGTTGTAAAAAGGGTTTAACCATGTCCCTGTTTCAGTTCAAACTACCTCTGCTAGGCACCAGAGCTGGAGCATTCCGCTTTCTTTGCCCTGACACTACTTAGACCCTTCTGAAAGGATGTGCAAAATCTTTTGAGGAAGCAAGGTGAAAACAAGATTTCTTTCCCCTCAATTCACTTACTACAATAAAAGTAGTAAACAAGGAAAACCAGCTGCAGTTTGACACCTAAGCTGGGTTCTGTCTTATTCACTGCCCCCTTTGCAGAGCACACAAGCAACATTTTCTTGCCTTCCCCATGTTACTTATAATGAGTTCCCACTCTTTTGCCTTTATCTCCGAGTCCTGGATTTGTGGGAATGGAAGAAATGAGCTTATCCTCTGCAGCCTGAATTTGGAATATCCACTGGTTAGAGGGGACAGGCCATACACACAGCACCCCACAGGGAGAAGGGAACCACTTGTTTAGTGTGCTGCTCCCATCCTATGGAACAAGCTGGCCATATTTCATGTCTGTGTAGTCCCACCTGTGTGAGAGTACGTGGGTGGCTCTGAACACTGGCACAAAGGTGGCACTTTCGGGCAGACAAACAGCCACTCTCTCGTCAGTTCTGGTCTTCTCTGGCAGCACATGCAAGCAGAAACAATTATTACCTTTGTTTTTGTAGTGGCTAAACAACATGTTTTAGATAAGTGGCATGAATTCTCTTACTGCATTAAAGGGATAAAGGTAAAGCCTAAAATAAAAATCCCAACAAATGAAAATATTTGTAATAAGCTGATTATCTGATGAAATTATTACATGCTCTGTTGCCCTACACCTGTTAATACACTGTCATAAATATCAAATGCAGAATTAATGCCAGCCATTAAGCGCATGCTACCCCTCTCCAAAACTTTAATTAAGCGTGTGTTTACAAACTATGCAACTAATTATCCACTTCTTCTATTTCAGTCAAATGTTTTAATGTGCCTTGGAGACATTTCTAAAGCTAGGGAGACATAATGTCTTCTCAAAGAACCAATACTCTGAAAATATCATGAATTTCTGAGCATAAGCTCTAAGGCTATAGATTTCATAAATGTATGTTTTTCAGTCTAAGTGCATTTGGTGTTTTGCCTTATGAAATGTTGAAGAATGTGAATTTCAGATACTTTTTCAGTTACATGGCCATTTCTGTGATTTGAGGGTCTGCTACTTGGAACTATCCTTCATTTATTAAACTGGAAAAAACCCTTTGATCACTGGCTGAAACTTCACTTTGTGAAGCAGATAATATTATCTTGCAGCTACTCCTCAAATTCTTGGCCAGTTTTGATCTGTGTTTTTACTTTGCGGATACAATCCCATTCTGAACCCTGCAGTTGAATGCTGCTATGAAAACACTTCTGAATTACTACCAGTCACTGTTAGGACTATCCTGCTGTCGTTCCCCAGCTGTGGTTGTGGGATTGTTCGGCTTGTGCCTACACTGGAATGCCTCCTGCCCCTGAAGCTGCCAAAGCTTTTAGGCTATATTGCAAGTTTAGAGTTGAAATTTTTTGAGATATTTTTTCCCTGCCTTCTTATAAGCAATTTGCATTAAAGAACTTTGCCTGTCACTGTTCCCATCAAAGGTGGAAGATTTGGTGCCCCTGTTTGCTCACTGCCTGAGCAGTGCATTTCTCTATTAAAGCTCTATTGGGATCAAGTGCATTGACATTTTTGGGATACACTGGAGGGGTAAAAATAAGTCTGTTACCCTTCCTCAACAAGATCCACTCTTTTACTACCTCCTCCTATCTCTGCCACTCCCAGCTCACTCTGGATTTACCAACTGCTGTTTTTAGCAGTATCTTTCCCTCTGGGGTCAGCACTGACTGTCCAAATGCTGGCTACATACTGGTTTTAAGTGACTTTTTTGAAAGTCAGTACTTAATAATGGCAGGGCCTGACTACTGAAGAGCCTGTAATGTCTCATGCCAAACTTCTTTTTCAGAGGAATACAGCTGATAGAATCACTAATTTGTACATTTTAATCCTTGAGCAACATGGATTCTGTTACAATTCCCACTTATTCATGTTACCTCTGTGAGTAGTTATCTGCTCCAACTCTCTCCCTCTCACTTATTTTGCCTACAAGCCTCAAAATAAAGCCACAATCTGCAAAGTTCTGCAGATATATCACCGGGGTGTTATCTTGCAGCTCTCTTATGATCCAGAAAAGGGATCTTTTCCCCTTGATTGCCACTGGGCATTCTCACCAGACTGCTACAGCTTTGGCAGGAGGAAGAGGCATACCATAGTTACAACCACAATACCAGTCTGTGCTGAGCAATCTTGTTTAATGTCTCTTCTTTCCCATTCACAATATCAAATATTTTTCATTAAAGATCACACAGGTTGCTTGCTCTGCTTTATTTTTAAAGAATCTAAATCTTACACTGTAACGAAGCCATCAGTCCTGAGCCAGTGCTGGTTCAGAAGAACAACCTCAGTGCCTTTTCCTCCTGCCCCGTTGCACCTGAGCAAAGCTGCTCTGCACACACTTTGTGCCCTGCACAAAGGGTAAATGCCTCAGAAATCCCTCCTGCTCTGTCTGACAGGGACATTCAGCATGGGAAAAGGATTATTTTACTACTGCTAGGGGAGACCTTACATCATCCTACCAATGCCCATTTAGTTTTCCTTTGCTATCATTTATTTATACCCTCATCTTTCTTTTCTATAATGTACCACAATGGAGTAACGCACCAACACGGACATGTTCTCCTGATTTTTCCCACCTTTTGCCTCCTATTTACAGTTCCCTGTCCCGAGATTTTTAAAATGTGAATATTTTTTCTTCCTTCCCTCTATCTGCTGGTTTCTGAAAGGAAATGAATGGGTGACCTTTAATCACTTTAACAGGTAATAAATATTTAACCTGGAAGGACGACATGGAAGCAATATGTCTCAGTTGACTGGAGTAATTTTCTTTACTATTATTTTGCTGCTGCAAGGAACAGAAGAAATGTTTCCATTACAGCAGGAACAGTGGAAAGCAGAAGCTGGTGAAAGCTCTCTCAGCTCTCATGCTGCATGGTTTTGCAACCTGCTGCAGAGAACAAAAATGCTCCCAACACAGAGCATTGTACTGTATTGAAATACAATATTATCCATCTCCCAGGCATTCTTGTCTGCACTGGAGTGTAGAATGATGGGATGATGGGATAACTTGGGCTGGAAGGGCCCTCAGGAGGTCCCTGTTCAAGCTCCAGCTCAAAGCAGGTCAGCTCTGGGGTCAGACAAGGCCACTCAGGGCGTGAACTGCCTGGAAAACCTCCGAGGATAGAGATGGCACAACTCTGCTGAGCAACTGTGCTGCTGTTGAGTGTCCTCATGGGGAGTAGGTTTTCCCTGTATTCATCCAAACCTTTCTTGTTTTGGCTTCTTGTCACCTCTCACCTTGGCTGAGAGAAGCTGGCTCAATAACCTCACAGGAAGCGGCTGGATGTGTAGCGTCCCCAAAGCCTGGCCTGCCCCAGGCTGACCAAGCCCTGCTCCCCTGGCCTTTCCTCTCAGGGGAAGTTCTCCAGTCTCAGCCATCCTGGGGGCCTCCCTTGCCTTCCCTTCCTCCAGTCTGTCTCCAGACGCCTTTTCTGTAGTGAGAGCGCCAAACTGGCCACAGTCTCTGGATGTGATCTAGGGAGTGCTGAGCATGAGGGATACGGCCCCCATCCCCTGGCCATGGCAGCAGAGTCCCTGCGCCCAGCAGGGCTCCTGCTGGGGAGCACAGCTCTGCATCTCACCACAGCTGCCCCCTGAACATGAAACCCTCATGCTGATGTCTTGGCAGGAGCACAGCCTGCGCTTGGAAAGTACTTGGTGGCCTTATCTCACATCCTTAAAAGCAGAAACACCACATTGCAGAGGAGATCCATGGTAGCACTAGTAAATCATAAAGGGAATATAAAACAAAATCGAGTAAATATTCTTGGAAACATGGTGAGCTGGACACCATTAGCGCAGGTTAAGTGTGTTGAATTTCTTTTTGCCTCTTTCAGCAAAAGGTTCCTAGAAATGTTTATAGTTTGTTAATTTACATGCCAGTGTTTAGTTTTGCATTTTACCAGATTTTTTCCTGTGAGGGTGGGCAGGCCCTGGCACAGGGTGCCCAGAGAAGCTGTGGCTGTGCCTGGATCCCTGGCAGTGCCCAAGGCCAGGTTGGACGGGGCTTGGAGCAGCCTGGGCTGGTGGGAGGTGTCCCTGCCCATGGCAGGGAGTAGAACTGGACGAATTTAAGGCCCCTTCCAACACAAACCATTCTGGGATTCTGTGACTCCAACTCATCTTTCACTCCATCTGCCTTTGGAGATCTGCCTTCCTGAGAACTGCATGCTCTCATTTTGTAAATCTTATTTTTGCAGCATTAAGCTTTTCTCACACAGAACAAATTTTACTAACAGTGGCACATTAGTGTCAGATCTTCTTCACTTACCTCAGTGCTGCAGGCAATTAACAAGTGAAGCAATTTTTACCAAAGGGTACTTCTGGTACCACAATAACTTGACAGACAACATCTTCCTTTCCTTGGCACTGATGAACAGACAGCTGAAACTTCAGGAAAATATCAGTCATTAGTTCTGACTGGTTCCATTCTAAAGAGAGGAATGTATCAGAATCTCTTATTCCATTCTGTACCAGCTTTGAATTTTAACATTGAAAGAGCTCAACACAACCCACTTCAGAAAAATAATTCTTTAAGAAACCCAATCAAGAACAAGGACTGTTAAATCCTGTTCACAGCTGGCTCCCTCTGAGATTTACCTGAGACATTTGATCACACTTAGGAAACAGAGACGTTATCCCTGACTAACTTATGAACATCTTGTAAGAATCAATTATATAGGCTGCAGAATAGGTCATAAGGAGTGTGAGGGAGTGAAAACTACTCCATAAAAATAGTTACCTAGGAATAACCTGACCTAGGCTACAATCTTTCAAAAATATGCGAAGTTTTGCAAGGAGAGGTGAAAGTCCAAGCAGAACTTTTAAAATATTCTGAGAACACTAACTATAACACTCTAGGAAAACTTATAATACTTCACACTGAATTGCCATAAATACTCCATATCAAATAATCTTAATTATGTTGCTGCATGATTAAAGACTGAAGTATTAATTTAGACTCGCGTCTGATCTCTGTTCACTTTTTACTCACACCAGGTTTAATTACACTAAGTGCACTGCCTTGCTATCGCTATAAAACAGTTAATGCCAAGACAGTAAAGGCACCTCTGAAGACCCAAAGCTCATAAAAACAATGTTGATTTACCAAACGTTGAAAAGCAGACACGGGAAGACAAACGTTTATTTCACGTTAGGACTGCAGAGCGGGCTGGAGATGCTTGAGAACGCCTAAATGTGGTGGGGTTTTTTTTGTTTTGTTTTGTTTGTTTGTTTTGGTTTTGTTTTGTTTGTTTTTGTTTGTTTGTTGTATCGTAAACAGAAACACCACGAGTCTTGCTTCAGCCTCTGTCCCTTGTCTGAGGGGTGTGGGGATGGCACAGGGCTCTTTGCCACGCTGCCCTGCCTGCCCGGGTTCAGCTGCTTCCCACAGCTTTCGGACTCCGGGCACATCCCTCTGCAGCGGCGTCCAAGAGCCCCGGAGTTCAGGGAGCAGCGCCCAGCAGAGGCCGGCCCGATGCCACGCATTCATCCTAGGGGGCTGTGCGGTGTTGGATCCGCTCCTGCCCGCGGAGCGGGGAATGAGGCAGCGATAACCCAGTGCCTGCAGCCCGCGGCCTCACCTGGCCAGGGGCAGCGGGGGCTGCTCGCTCCGGCCAGGGCACCGCCACCCACCCGCCCCCCGGCCCCGAGCGCCGCGGCTGGCTGCGGAAACCAGAGAGCCACCGGGGCTGCAAAACATCTCTGGCACCATCGAGGCC
>WEIT01011363.1:11948-42684 GCA_013389985.1 Dryoscopus gambensis
GCCCTGTGGCAGCCTGGAGCCCCGGCTGCCCCCAGCCCGGCCGCGGTGCAGGGCCGCGGGGCACAGAGCTGCCCCCAGGGCCGGCGTGGGGCTGCTGAGCCGGGAGCAGCCGGGGTATACATCTGTGTACACATACCTATGCCTGCGCAGCTGTCTCCCTCTGTATGCACGTACGGGTCTGTATGTAAGTACTGTGTGCAGCCGTACGCCTGGGAGCTGCAGGCAGAGGTGGCACGCACGGGTCTGTGGCAGTCGCAGTACCGCAGCACCAGCCCGGCTTGCGCGGCACCGCCGCTGCCATCCCCGGCAAGGGACAGCTCACGGCCCCGGCCCCGAGCTGCTCTCGCAGGCTCTGCGGATCCCCCCTCTGCACAATACGGTCCTGGGTGTGATTTATCGCTCGGCGTTCCCGGTCTTTTGTCTGTCCCGGAGCCCGTGCCGAGCGGTGCTGGCGGGGCGTGATGCTCGCGAACTGGGGCTGGGAGGCACCCGGCTGTTCCCGGGAAAATGTCGCTTCCCACAGGGCAGCAGGTGCAGAAGGACGCTGTGCCGGGGGCTGAAGATGTGCCTCCTCCCTCCACATCGCTCCCACTGCTTCCCGTACGGATTTAGCGCCTGTTTCTTGCCAAGTTTTACACTCTGCAGTAGCTCTTCTGGATCGCTTGCCTGCCTTGCACCAGCCCTATGGCACCGTGTGTGTATGAAACAAGCACTGAGCAATATTCTTCGTGAGATTTTTGTAAGCTGTTTGTTTTTCAGACCCCCTTCTGTGGAAAATAGTTGGATTAAGCGCCTAACTCCACAGAAATCCAGAGGACAGCTAATGGAGCAAGATGATTTCCAGTACAATAATTCATAATCCAGCCCTGTTTGGAAGTGGTTGTAGCTCTGTGTGATAACTGTGCACTGCACATGGGCTTTTAAGGATTAAAGGGAATTGCTTGCGTTTGAAAAAACGTGACTAGCGTGCGGGTGAAATTATTTTTGCTCAGGGAGAATTCTTTAATCGAGTGTCATTCATTTAGTAACAAAGACTCGATTTGTCATAGGAGTTCCCTGCAGAGGTGCTCTGATTTGTATTCATCTGTGTTTCCATTAAAAAGTTGTGTAATGAGATAATTTGACTTTCTTATACATCATGTCAAGCTCAGAACTGACATTTAGCTGTCAGCACAGACAGCGGCGCTGGCTGTGACAGCAGCGGATATGGATAAGCAGTATATTTTGCTTAAAAAAATCTATTCGTTGGAAGGATTAACTTTATCAGTTGTCTAGAGATGGGAGAAATTTTCGCTGGACAGCACGAGCCACAGTGTCAGGTACAAGTTTGTGGCTGAGTGTGACTCTTTTACAGTGCCTTTCAGCAATGACAAACAAATCAAGAGCATCTTTAAACCTCACTGCCCCTATGAATTGTCACTCACAGTGTTTAATAACTGCCTTATTATTGTCTGCATTCCACTTTGTGCTAATATAGGGACAGAGACTTTGCATTGGAGGTATTTTTTCATGCTGTCAGTGGCTAAAATTGTTGACCTTTGGCTTCAAAGCTTTGAAGCACCAGCCTTGCTGCAGCTGCCAAGAAAAGCACCGCCTGTCATGTCTTAGAGGTGAAATAATATGCAGGTGCCAGCAAAATAAATGGCATGGGTCTCCCTTGATCAGTGCTTTGTGTTTTAAGAGTGATGCGTGGTAATGGGTTGAGTATAAAGACTTGGTTGGGCATCTTGGGTGATTGGAGCAGAATTCTGTCATTTTCAGTGCTCTGCTATCATTGAATAGAAATACAGGCTACAGGAAAGCCATCACTCTTATATGTGAAATAGATGTTGGGCTAAGTGAATTTCTTCATTCTTCTTCTAACTCTTTCCCTTGCTTACAAAAAGAATATAATGGGTGGGAAGGAGGTTTAAAAATGAGACTTCAACTTGTGACTACTCAGTTGTATTTTTCTTAGCAGGAGCACTGGCTCTCCTCTTACTGAAGCACCAGCTCTAGGAACATGCATGAAAGAAACATGGGAGTAAAGGATTTCCTTCCCCTTTTTCTTCCCTAAATACCTTTCACCTATTTTTTTCTGAATAGGTCAGCAGTTTAATAATGATGCAGAGAAAGAGTAAAGAGATTGGAGAAGAGGTGCTGTTGAGCTTGCTTCTGCTTGGTTTTCTGTTGATGCAAATAACTGGCCTTCAAAGCTGACCTGAAATTCTTAATGTTCGGAGGAACAAGCAGCATTCGATATTGTGGGCCTGTTTAGACTTGTTGCGGTGGAGAAATATTTTAGGAATTACCTCTGCCTGCTTTCCCCCCACTTCTGGATCCTGGAGCTCTCTTGCAGACAGCGGGGAGTTAGCAGTAGTGTTCTGCTAACTAATTAAAACCTAATCATTCTTTACTCTTCACCTCTCGGGGATGATGTTGAACTGTTTTGTGTAATTATTGGGTTAAACTGTGTTAAGTGTTTCCCCTGTAGTACTGTTTACAAAATGGACAGTCTTACTTGGGAGGGAGTCCTTGAAACACAAATTGTTCTTTGCTGTTGCCCAGCTTTAGGTGAGAGCTGCCTGCTTGCCAAATGCACAGTTTTGCTTTTATATATTTATTGCAGCTATTAAGTCAATCAGACATAAAATGGCTTGAGTCTTTTTGTCTCTCAAGTGTTGTGGGGGAGTTTATTTTCTGTTTATTAATAACCAAGCTGTCTTTTTGTTCTCATCAAGAAAATTCTGTTGCTGTTGGTTGTGGCTTCACTGCCAAGTGGGGGCGAAATCCTTGTGGCTCTCTAACACAGCTCTAGAAAAGCTGGGCACTCAGGCAAATGTGCTGGTCTGACATCTCAGAATTTCTCCTACAGTTTAAGTACAATAGAATGCGGCTGCTTACTGCCTTTTCTGTTACTAAATAGGATGGAGAGAAGGTATGCTGTGGGCTGGAGAGCAGGGCAAGTGGCTCGCTTGATGTCATCCTGGTAGCCTGGGGAGAGCAGTACACCTGAATTTCGGTGTATTTGGCTTCAGCTTTTACAATGTTTCTTAAAATTTGCTTAGAAGCGTCTTTTAGCGCTGTACCAAAGCAGCAGTCCAAGAACGTGATGAGCAGGTTTTCAAGTTTTTTTGCTGGTGGGATGAAAAATAACAAACCCATGTTGGTTTCCCAGTGAAGTGGAAGCAGATCTGTGCTGGCTGCTCAGGTGCTGAAGTTCAGGGTCTGGTGTGGTTATTTCCAGACACCTTTGGGTTTGGACTGTCTTGGAAGGAACCTGGAATCCTGCACGTACCTCTGGCAGAACCAGTCACAGCATTTGTGACGACGTAAAAGATTTTGAATTGTAGTGCATGGATGTTCATAAAATTTTTGTTTAAATGTACAGCAAATTTAAAGGCCACAACAGAGCTACTGAAATGATTAAACTTCACCTTATTGATTGGAGTGCTCAGGTCTTGCTTTTGGCAGCTGTTACTTCAAGGACACAGCAAGAGAGTGGTTAGCCTCAAAAAAATGTGCCAGCAGAGCAGGGCAGGGAAAAATTAAAAATTAAATCTCATTAAAAATATCCTAGGGCAACACATAATATGAATTGTTTGTATAATTTAGTTGCTGTGACAGATTCAACTTTCCTGGAGTTTGAAGCTTTACTTTTATTTGCTCCCAAAAGTTTTCAGTCCCTTTATGCCTCTTGTTCTGATCTGATACAATACTGAAATGAATTTTAGAAAGGAGCTTTGGCTTTTATCCTTTCCAGCTGGTTATAAATTCTGAAGTCCAAGGCTAATTTAACAAATTAAGAACTTAATTTTTGAAACTCACCTGGGTAGTCACACACGTAGCATTCTTCATAATGTGAGAAACTTGACATAAAGTTTAACAAATGATAGATAAAATCGCAATTCTACTCACTCCCCCAGGGTTCTGCTTAATATTGTTGCTTCACAGGGCTATATTATAGCTTTGTAATGGCTGTTTGCCTTTTTATATGAATTGTTGGCAAAGGTCTTTGGCACATTTGAGGTCAAGTGTTTGCCTGATCTGTTAACCCACGTCAACACTGAAAAATTGCTGTTCCTGTAACAGTTTTGGGGTTTGTTTCCACTCCTGGCAGAAGGCATTAATGTTGTAACATATTTTAATACTACTTTGGACGAGATATAGATGGTGTGAAAGGCTAAGTTCCAGGATTTGAGCTTTAATGATTAAAATAATCTTACTGCCTGATGCATTAGAACAGTGGGCAACGTTTGCTTGTGTCTGTGTGTGTGTCTGTGTGTGTGTGTGTGTGTGTATGTGTACCAAAACCTGGAAAGTTTTCTAACTAATCCTTCAAGATTAAAAAAAATTCTAACATTTGTAATTTAGGAATAGCCTGGGTTTGACGTTTGATGAGTTTGAGCAGGTGAATTCTGGACTCCTTGGAGGCAACTGATGATATAGATAGTGCTCTGGAAATGTCATGGTATTTTTATGTATTCCAGTTTTTGTAGCTGAGGAGATGTCCGGGAGGGTGGGATACAGAGCTGGAATGAGGAGCTGACACTGAGGACTGAAGTTTATTGACAGGAATGGAGTGATCTGGGAGGTGGTGTGAAAAGGCCACTGATGCACAGAGTACAGACCTTGTTAGAATAAACTGAAATTTGAGCCTCAGCTCAGTGGGATGTATCTGGGCTCAGGGTGCTTATATGCTGCTATACTTTTCTGGTATAAATACAGAGAGAAGCACCAACCTAAAATCACATCTTTGTGTCGTGTCCAGAAGTACATGGCTGTTCCCAACACTGTGATAAAACAGCCTGGAGTTTGAGCAACAGTTTAATTTGGAACTTTATTTTTCCCTGATGCCCTTGACATCTAAACCAGGAGGATTATCTCCCTCTGGACACTTCTGTCAGCGCTGGATTCACGGAGCCCTTCCAGAGGTGTCCAGATGCACAGCAGATGGTTTGTGTGAGGTCACACTCCAGTGTCTCCCAGCCAGGAGGAGCAGCTTGACAGCCAGATTGGGAATGCTGCCCAACGCAGTGGATTGATCCATCTCAGGGCCAGGGAACTGTGCATGGCTGTTAGCTGGAAGATTCCATATCTCAAGGCAGACGCTTTCTTAAGAGAATAAATACAGCCAAAGAGCTGTAAAAGACCATGTGCTTCCAAGCCCATGGGTTTCAGAAATACCAGTATTATTTTTTCCCTCAGTCGGATGTTGTCTGTCAGCAGCCTTGCAGACATTCCATAATCACAGCATTAGGTGGTGTTACTTGCTTTTGAAGGGAGGATTTTTTTTTTTAATGTTGAAGAGAAATGCTTTTAACGTTGTGGGAAAATGGGAGTTTGGGACTAGTTATCAGGAAAATGAAAACCTCTGCTGTGGTGTGACTGAGAGGGACAGTCATGTTGGGAAAAGGTCTTTAGTGTTACTAACTGTTGGGGCTGTTAAACTGCACCAGTGCCTTGGATTTCTCTGCATTCCTCAGTTTTATTGGCTGCTTTGGGATGTTTTTTTGAGTCTGTGGTCTTGAATTAATTATACATCTTTCCCTCCTGGCTGGGAGTGCTCTAGGGCAGCACTGAGGTTGTGTCTCTTTGCTAACTGCTCTTTATAGAGTGACAAACCTTGGATTTCTCCGTATTTTAAATGTAGAACTTGGCACAGTCTTGTGTGTGGGGAACATTTGTCACTCATGTATTTACAGATAGTTTTATTGCGTTAGTAACTTCTCCATTGTGCCAGTCACCCAGTATCTGACAGTCAGTGAGAGTTTACCTCTCCAAATGTAAAATTTATGTCTTAATATTAATTTTCTGGTTTTATTATAGTTAAATTGTTTTCTTGGCCATAGTGGGGCCATATTAATATAATTGATCAAAACATTTGGATGTTAATCTCTTCACTTTCTTCTGTAAATGGAGTAGGAAAAATAGGATGGCAGGGAGCCAGGTGCAAACACTGTTAAATTGGGATTGTCAGAGTGGTTATCACGTGGTTAATTTTCAGTGGGTGTCACTTCAGTTGTAACTGGAGTTGGAGTGACACAAAGTCATTGCTGGCGGCCAGGGTTGTAATGATGCAAGTGCTTTTAAAGACTGCTTACCACAGCCCAGCTCAGGATCCAGGGATCCCTGACATGATCATGCCCTGATATGAATCTGATTCCTTTCTTACTTCCCAGCCACACTCTTGTCCAGGAGCTGCTGGTGGGATTGTTTCTTTGTCACAGAGCACAAATCAACAAGATACTGATCCATGCTCCATAAGAGACAAGGGGCACATGGTTTTAAAGCTGGCAGAGAAGGTTTAGATGGGATACTGGGAAGGAATTTTTCCCTATGAGGGTGGGCAGGCCCTGGCACAGGGTGCCCAGAGCAGCTGTGGCTGCCCCTGGATCCCTGGAAGTGCCCAAGGCCAGGCTGGACGGGGCTTGGAGCAACCTGGGCTGGTGGAAGGTGTCCCTGCCCATGGCAGGGGGTTGTAACTGGATGAGCTTTAAGGTTTTTTCCAACCCAAATCAGTCCATGATTCTATGATGATATGAACTATGTCTCTTCTCTCTCATTTTTTTATCTAATTCGGAGTTTCTGTCCCACACACACAGTCTGAGGGTGTGTTTGCTTCTAAGCTGATACATTGTACGGGTAGAAAGCACAGTGTAAATACTGGTTAATTGTTACCAGATTCTGTTTCTGAAGCATGTAATTGGTATGTGACATTTCAGCTTCATATTTTGTATTAATTTGCCATCTTTAATAGTCTTTTAATTGGCTGTGATTGTGCTTTGCACATGATAGACTTCTAGTTAATGTGTACAAAATATTTGCAACGCTGGCTCTGTGGAAGTGCTGCGGACTACTCAGTTTTAACCATAGCAGGCGTTTACAAAGAGCTCACATTCCCATGAGTATTAACTGATAAAGTGTTTGGTAATCATTTTGAAATTAGCCCACCAGTGTGCTTTCAGGTGTTCTGTGAATAGCTGGAACTGTTCACTTGATAACTCATGTTTAATCTCTAACTGATCCTCATTAATTTGCAGGCTGACAGCTAATCTGCACCAATTACAACTCTATTCTGAGTGCTCTTTTTCTTAAATATGTGACTATATCATGAGTTTATGGAGGAAACTTCCATTTTTAAGTGGACTTGATGGATATTCTTTATAACATCCCAGGTATCTGAGGGCCCAGCTCGTTGCTGTTTCTGCACAGTTATAACAAATGGATTCTGCTTTGTATAAATCTAGTGGTCACTGTTGTCCCCAAAAAGCCTTCTGATGTTTCTTTTGTGCGTAAGGAGGATGCTCATAGGATGATATTTGCCCACCTGGATTGTAAAAGGTGTGTGGACAGGAGAAGATGATGTTCACCTTTCTTCACCTCTTTGTTGTGGCAGTGGTTTATTGGCTGGTTAGGGTCACTTGCTGTTGGCTTTCCTTGGCTGTCACTGGCTACACAGTCAAACTAAGGATAAAGATCTCTGATAGTGAGATAACTCCGTAGGATAGTGAGATAACCCGATAGGATTACTCCATAGGATAGTTTGGGTTGGAAGATACTTCCAGTGACCATCCAGTACAACCCTCTGGCAAAAGCAGGGCCAGTTGGTCAGATTGGCCACCAGCACATCCAGTCGAGTGCGGCTGTGTCCCAGAGTGGGCATCCCACAGCCCCTCTCAAGTGACCTGTTTTTGGTGACCCCTTGGCCGTGGCTTTCTGCTTTCAGGTAGGATTAGTTTCCCCTGTGGATCCTACTGCTCAGCACTTCTTAGCAGTTTATTCTGTCTGTCCGTACCTTTTGTCATGGGAAATACTTTCTCGTTTTGGATTTAGTACCTTAAGTAATTGTTGCTTTATGTCTGGCTTGTGGTGGGAGCCCACAGCGCCTCGAGATTTTAAATGGGGTTTTGGTTCCTGTGACAGATGATCTGATGGATACCAAGTCATAACTTTACAGAAAGGGTGATAAGGTATTGGAATGGACTGCCTGGGGAGGTGGTGGAATCACCGTCCCTGGATGTGTTTAAAAAAAGGCTGGATATGGCACTCGATGCCATGATCTAGTTGAGGTGTTAGGGCACGGGTTGGACTCTATGATCTTGCAGGTCTCTTCCAACCCAGACATTCTGTGAATTCTGTGAACTTATCTCTTGGTTGTCTGCAAGGCTGACAGCTTGAACCCTGCATGTGGAGCTGCCCTACAGAGCCACTGTGCTTTGATTGCAACTCTGAACATCGGTCCCTGAGGTTGGATTTGTTGTCAGCATAGATCGGGTGTGACTGTGTCAAGAGAAGATGACTCTGCACATGGCTCATAGAATCTTGAATTCAATTTGCAGATAGAAGTGAAAACCTTCCCAGTAAGGGATGTTGAAACATTGAAGTTGATTGGGAGGCCAAGGCCTGCTGGCTGAGTGAACTAAACCCAGTTCAGTAGGACCTCCCTCTCTTGAGTTTAGCCCCTTTGGAGATCAGGGTATAATTAGAATAAGTGCAATATAAACTCAGCAAGAGACAGTTTGAAGACACGGGCAAGGGAAGGGAGGCACAGCCAGGTGTGGTGACATCCTTGCTCAGGATCACTGAGAAGGCAGTTTCAGAGAAGGGAACAAAAGGAGCTGCAAGCCAGAACCTGATTTGGCTGTTTCCTGAGGGATTTTTGATCCAGAGAGGAAAAAACTTCCATGTGAATACTAAACGTACTAGATCATAATCTAGTACCAGTTGTCCTAGATTCAACTGGATGTAAAGCTATCTGAGCTGCAGGGAAGGTTAATTCCTTCAAGTAGTATCTTCCAGATTGTATGGATTTTTTTTTCCTTTCAAATCAATCTCTAAGCCAGTAAGTAAGAACAGAAAAAGACCTTAAATTTCAGAATGCTTTAATTGAATACATTGAAATGAATGATTGAATTGAGTTCTCTGTGAAAACATGCAATCTGTTCCCAATAGTAGTCATAGTGTGTGAGAGAGTAAAACTTAAAGCTTTAATCCTGTTAAAGTTCCAAGTAACTGCTCTATGATACCTGTTTTTAAAGGAATTAATCCTTAGGAAGAAAAACCCGGAATGGTTGAAGGTGCTATTGAACTTGGCACACTGAATAGAGGTCTAACTCTCTTACTCTTGTAAGTCTAAATATTTACATTTTACAACTTGGAACAGAATTTAGTTATTTCTAAGATTTTAATACTCTCTAAAAATGTGTGTAATATTTTTTTTAAAGAGCCTGATAAAATTTTTTTTCCTCAAAAGTGTTTTTTTCATAAAAGTATTACAGAAACTTAAATAGGAGCTAGTGTGGTTATGGTCACACCTGAGCTGGGTTTGTGGGTTCTCTCTCCAGCTGCTTGGTACCGCTCCAGCCTTTCTCTGATCTCGAGGTGTGCTGACACAACCACTCTGCAGATGCTCTTTAGCCTTAGCCTGGGCTAAAATAGGCCCTGCAAAGCATTTTGGAGCATAAGTCAGGTGTGAGGGATCCCTGATGGCATCCCCTGCTCCCTGGTCAGAGCGACACCACCACCAAGGTTAGTGCTGAGCTAGAGCTCAGGAAATGTTCCATTTCAGAACTGACACATTTGCAGCAATAATACTAAGGAGCTGTTACTCATTGGTGGATCTGAGGGTGGAAAACTGTGAAAGGTAAGCTGGGAAGGGCAGGAGCAGAGAGATGCTGGTGCTGAGCTCCTCCCTTAGCTGCCCACAGCTCTGACTGGCCTGCTCTAAGTGCTGCCAGCTGGGTTTTATTTTTACTGGACAATTTCAGGAGTGGGATATCCAAATGCCCACCTTACTTCAGTCGTGACTACGTTGGAGTAAATAATTTAGTCTATTTCAGTGTAAGAGGTTGTAAAGTGGATGTGGTGTGTGACAAGTGTGGATATTAAGTCTGCTGGAATTTGTTGTTCAAGCACATTTGGAAGAAGGACATCCCAGCATAAATTCCCCAGTCAGTGAGCAGGCAGGAGATCTGAGGGCCTTTCAGACAGGGTGTTCCTTACTAAAATTTTTTCCTATAACTGCCTGTTTTCCAGTGCTTCAGGAGCAAGACTTACTTTCTTAAGTTTTAAAATACCAGCTGGTTTTCTTCAGATTTGCTGGGGTGTAATATGTTGGTTTATCAATCAGCTCTGGCTTTGATAGTGACAGATGTGTGTACCCTGTAATTATGGAGTTTGTGCTTAGGGGTTTTGCTGTGCCTGAAGACTGAGTCAGTCTGAAGGGTTTCAGGGGTCCATACGATATTGGTTAAAGTGGTTTTTTTAATGATTGACAAGAATGGCTCCCTGGCCACGGGATTAATCCAACAACGACTACTTGTTGGTGGCTCTGAGAGAAAGAGGTTTGATCTGCCAGAGGACAGGGTCAGATGGGATATCGGGAATAAATTCCTCCCTGTTAGGGTGGGGAGGCCCTGGCACAGGGTGCCCAGAGAAGCTGTGGCTGCCCCTGGATGCCTGGGAGTGTCTGAGGCCAGGTTGGATGGGGCTTGGAGCAGCCTGGGCTGGTGGAAGGTGACCCTGCCCATGGTGGGGTGATCATTAAGATCCCTTCCAATACAAATTATTTTGTGATTCTGTGAATGTGGTTTCTCCCCTTGATATCAGCCTGCTGTTGTGTGACTGGTTGCTTTCCTCTTACGTCCAGAGAGAACAGACAAGTCATAAAGGTAAAAAGATTGTAAAAAGTATAAGGTTGTGGTGTGTTAGAAGTTTTTTCAACAAAGACTCATAGGAGTGTCTGACTGCACGCTGTCCCTGGTGCCCCTGGTGTTCCTGTGAAGAAGAGATCCCACCTTCATTATAAAGTGGAAAAGATGTGAAATGTTGAACAGGTGAAAAGTGGGTATTGTTGAGGTGAAATCTGTATCATACTGTGAGCTGGAAAAATAAACGTGAGAAACCTGTCATGTAAGACTTCCTTGAAAAACAATGCCAAAAGGGTTGGAGAGGAATAGTGAACTGTGCCAGTGATTTTAGGAATGTGAGATTTCACTGGAATAAATTTGCAGACTGCAGAACGAATGTGAAGTTCAACATTTTTTCTGTATCTTCTGTCCCTTTGCCAGTTACAGTTAATAAAAGGTCTGTTGTACCTTCAGTCTAGAAACTTTACACTTCATATTTTTCCCTCCGAACACAGTGTCAAGAACAGGAAGATAATCTTCCTTCGACTCCTGAAAAACTTCCTACTTCTGTAGCTCTAGAAAGCCATCTAGATGGCCAGTGTGACCTGAGTCATGCAGGGTTTCTTTTAGCAGATGCCTGCTTCAAATCTAGTAGCAGTGGACTGTCCTAAAAGGAAACTGAAGAGTCAGCTAAATGTAGTAGTGTTTCCCACCTCACTTCCCCAGACATATGGAGAAGGTCATTCATTGATGGAGCATCTGAAGAGATGGTTTCACTGGTTATGGTTTTGTGGCTGCTGGTTGGTACTTGGTGGCTGTTACACGGTCACTGCAATTCTGGGTCAAAATGCCTCTCCTGGCTGTGGAGTTGGATGTTTGATCCTGGTGCCAGCTGGGTTAGATTTCAGCAGTGTGAGGAGATACAATCCAATGAGAGCCACCAGTGCCAGAGGGAAGAGAAGTCAGGCCTTGTTCACATGCATTTTTCAGAACCTATATAGATGTTGAAATTGTAGGGGATCAGGGGAAAAGCTCAGCAGGCTTATTTATTGATCATCAAGAGGATTAGAGACTCCATGGAGCATAATTTGATTGTTTTTGTTCTTGATCCAGCATACTTGGAATTGACCACTGCTCCTCAGGTTTCCCTTGCTAGAGGCAGAGGAGGTGTTTGGTAGTGACAGAATGGGCTGTGTGGATCTCTGCAGCTTTCATTTGGCTATAAGGCCACTGTTTTTCCTCTTAAAATTTGAAAGTACTATCACTGCAGCCCTTAGGGTGAGAGTGAAGCACTTGGAATCTCAGGTGAGAAGGCTTTCAAGTAAAGCTGCTCAGTTGTTTATCACAACAGCTGTACAGTATCCTGCTCGGCGTAGCCTTGGGCTTGGAGGCATGGCTGCAGGATAACTTCCAGACTCGCTGAGGCTGGAAAAGACCTCTAAGACCATCGAGTCCAAGCTGTGCCTGATCCCCACTGTGTCACCAGCCCAGAGCACTGAGTGCCACATCCAGGCCTTCAGTGGACACCTCCAGGGATGGGGACTCCAGCACCTCCCTGAGCAGCCCCACCAAGGCCTGACCACCCTTTCCAGGAAGAAGTGTCGGTGTTAATGTGGTTGTTGTGCAGATGGATGGGTTTGGTGATGGCCTGGCCTCCAGAGCTGCTGTTCTGTGTTAGCAGGTGCCAGCACATGAGTTCAGGTGAGGAATTACCTGTGCATGCAGGGGCTGTTGGGATGAACTCTTCCCTCGTGTGTGGAGAGCAGGCTCTTGGCTAGGACAGCCTGGATCCTCTGGGACTCTGCTGTCTGGGTCCATGTGCTTCAGCAGGTTTTGGGAAGGGTTGTGATTAGCAGCTTCATGAATTTCTTGCAGCAGCTGAAATGATGGTTAATTGGATGTGTCAGCTTTAAAAGCACACAAGAGTGGTATCCAGTACAGACACAGAATGATGTTTGGCTTCTGTTAGAACAACACATAAAAAATCCTTACCTTGGAGGACTTGGCTTCCTGTACACCTGGAATTGCCTTAAATGTTAGGGGAAATTAGAACACAGAGAAACAGTGTTTCCTTTCTTTGCTGAGATGTGTCACTTAATACCATCATTAAATTCATACCACTGAATAACTGAAATAAAACACTCAGAGTCCTGACAGCGCAGTGCTTCAGTCTGCAGCTGGGATGTGGTGGCTTCTCACCTCTACTGGGCTGATGAGGTCTTAACTGGACATGGGACTTCTCTGATCCACACAGAGGAACATGTCTCTTCTGACAAGTAAATTGTGTTTTTAGGGCATGATATTTACACCGTAAATTTGGAATTGGAGATGGACTCTTTGAGAGGAATTGGAGTGACAGAAAAAGGGGGAAGGGCTTCAGACTGACGGAGGGTAGGTTTGCATTCGATATTGAGAAGAAATCATTCCCTGTGAGGGTGGGCAGGCCCTGGCACAGGGTGCCCAGAGAAGCTGTGGCTGCCCCTGGATCCCTGGAGGTGTCCAAGGCCAGGCTGGATGGGGCTTGGAGCAACCTGGGCTGGTGGAAGGTGTCCCTGCCCATGGCAGGGGGTTGGAACTAGATGAGGTTAAAGCTCCCTCCAAAATATTCCAAGGTTCTGTGATTCTACTTATTAGACGTAAGAGTGGATGTGGCTACTTTATGTCAGGCTTTTTTCCCCTCCTTCCTCAAAAAGAAGAAAAATACCAAGTGAGAAAACTCTGATTTCTGTGCCTGGATGAAAGTAGATCTACTACTCTGCACTGCTTCTCTTGCTTTTCCCTTCTCAATTAATTAAAGCTTATAGAGTAACCTTGTTCTCCAGAGAGTTTGGGCCTTTTCATATAGAACTTAATCAGTTAGAAAATGGATTATAATGTATGTGGTAGATGCCAATAGAAAATGCGTTTGGCTGCTGAATTGAAGGGTCGGGAAACCCAGACTTAAAAAAAGAATAAAAGAAAGCACTTTTACTTCTTCCACCTAGAAAAAAGTTCTGCAACTCTAATCATGCCACTTAGATAATTGCAATTATTTTTTTAAACATACCACTGTCTGGGATTAGTTTTCCTGCTCAAGGCAGGCATTTTTGGAGACATGGGAAGCAATGCCTCCTCTCCCTCAGCATAAAAGTATTTTCTGTTCAGAAACACCATTTTCTTCTGTCACTTTGACCAGACTTTTTCACATCTGCAGTGGCTCTATGTGGTAATTTTGCCTCATCTCGTACAATAATACTAAAATTTTGATGGGACAGCAATGCAGTTTCTCTGTGTGGCTTTTTAAAAAATTATTATTATTACTATTATTATTTAAATTATGCGATGACCAAGTTTCACTTGATCTTTCAGTATCCTTCAAACTTCTGATGGGAAGCCCCAGGGGATGTGTTTTGAGGAGGAAGGAAAAGCCCATGTGGTGTGCTCTGGTGAGCACGTTTGGCTGGTGTGCTGTGTCCTGTCTCATTTTGCCCTTCCCCTCGGTTAGGAAGCAGACCCTGCTTGACCCGGGTGCACATTCATAAGTGGATGTTTTAGGAATATTTCCCGCATCACATGGCATTTGTGGCACAAGTTCTCTGGCCTTCAGTTCTGTGTCACTTTTGTTTAACAACCGACTTGATTTTTGCCAAGTGTCCCTGGCTGAGCGGCTCCCCCAGTTCTCCTGGAGTGGTACAAGCAGGGGATTATCCGTGTGTGACACAGCAGAGCTTGATACGTGGTGGGGCTGGTGTTCCCTGGAGCCTCTGCTTGGCTGGACAGACACCGCTGCAGCTCAGGAGGGGAGAGGATCCCGAGCCAGACACACCCGAGTGCTCAGCCCGTGTCCCTTCCTTCCCCAGCCATGTCTCAGGCCGTGCAGACCAACGGGACGCAGCCTCTGAGCAAGACCTGGGAGCTCAGTCTGTATGAGCTGCAGAGAACACCCCAGGTAATCACAGAACCACGGGACTGCTGGGTTTGGGAGGCACCTCTGGAGATCACCCAGTCCAACCCCCTGCCCAGGGTCACCCAGAGCAGGGGACACAGGGACATATCCCGGGGAGTTTGGGATGGCTCCAGAGAGGGCGACTCCACGCCCTCCCCGGCAGCTGTTCCAGGGCTCTGCACCCTCCAAGGAAAGTTCTTCCTCATGTTGAGGTGGAGCTTGTGTTTTAGTTTATGGCCGTTGCTCCTTGTCCTGTCACTGGCACCACTGAACAGAGTCTGGCACTGTCCTCCGATACCCTGATATTTATTTATATTAATGAGATTCCCCTCTCAGTCCTCTCTTCTCCAGACTGACCAGGCCCAACTCCCACAGTGTCTCCTCATCAGAGAGATGCTCCAGACCCCTCATCAGATCTGTGGCCTCTGCTGGACCCTCTCCAGCAGCTCCTTGTTTTTATTGTGTGCTGCAGGGCTGGCAGCACTGGGGGTTTGTGTGTTGATGTGTTTGTGTGTGTCGTGTCCCTTTGCTGTGTTTCCTTGGGTAAAACATGCAGTCTCCATGAGGAAGGGACTCAATCCCATGAAAGAACCTTTCCTTTCTTTGCTGCCAGGAAGCCATCACGGATGGCCTGGAGATCGTGGTGTCCCCCCGGAGCCTGCACAGCGAGCTCATGTGTCCCATCTGCCTGGACATGCTTAAGAACACCATGACCACCAAGGAGTGTCTGCATCGCTTCTGCGCTGACTGCATCATCACCGCCCTCAGGAGCGGGTACCTGAGTGCTGCCGGGGCACGGGGAGGGGACACTGCCAGGGGATGGGAAGGGCACACTGCCAGGGCACAGGGAGGGGACACTGCCAGGGCACGGGGAGGGCACACTGCCAGGGGATGGGAAGGGCACACTGCCAGGGCACAGGGAGGGGACACTGCCAGGGGATGGGAAGGGGACACTGCCAGGGAACAGGGCGGGGACGCTGCCAAGGATGGGACACTGCCAGGGAAGAGGGATGGGACACTGCCAGAGGACAGGAAGAGAATGCTGCCAGGGGACACAGGGATGAGCACCGTGGAGGAAAAAGGGCTTGGACACAACAGAAGGAAGAGGAATTGCACCTGAGGTGGAAGTGTCCTTGGGGATTGATATGGGACAGTCACAGTGCACTGGGAGTTTCTGAATGTGCAGCACACCTTTCAAATCTTGTTTTTCCATGTTCAGCCGTCTCTGGAGGACAGATCAAATTCCTTCCTCAGGAAAAATCATCTCATAATTCTCCTTCTTGCAAGGAGTTGAAGTTCTCTTTTGTACTCTTTTCTTCTCTTAGATCCAGTAACAGTAAAACAAAAATACACATTACTGACAAAAATGGGTTTCATTTCCCTGGTTCTTCCTTTTCCTAATAATACATTTCAAATTATGTGGTCTTCAGCCATTTCAAATTATGTGTGTTGTGAGTGTTAGAAATCATGGAATCAAAGAATCCCAGACTGGTTTGTCTTGGAAGGAACCTTAAAGCCCATCCAGTCTCACCCCTGCCATGGGCAGGGACACCTTCCACCAGCCCAGGGTGCTCCAAGCCCCATCCAACCTGGCCTTGGACACTGCCAGGGATCCAGGGGCAGCCACAGCTTCTCTGGGCACCCTGTGCCAGGGCCTGCCCACCCTCACAGGGAGGAATTTCCTCCTAAGACTGTGCCTCAGTATAATTTTCACTAGACATCTATTTTTTCTAGGTAGAAATCCAGCCAGAAAATGAAGGGAAGAAGGGAACGTGGGCCTTTTGATCTCTTCAGTCTAAATAGTTTGCTCAAACATACTTTAAAATAAAAGAGCAGCAGGGAGAGATATGTTTGGGATTTTTGTTTAAATATCTGCAACTACCTGATCTGTCTAGAGACAGAAGCCCCTTTCCAGATTTACTATAAATACTGAGTCTTAGTGAGCACTTTTACCAAAAATGGGAGCAATAGGGCAGAGTTTTGTTACTGCTGGGGAGTTAAGTGTTGTTTGCTTCCTTCTTGTCCACGTCCAGCAACAAAGAATGTCCCACATGTCGCAAAAAGCTCGTTTCAAAAAGATCCCTGCGGCCAGACCCCAATTTCGATGCTCTCATCAGTAAGATTTACCCGAGCCGGGATGAGTACGAAGCTCATCAGGAGAGGGTGCTGGCGAGGATCAGCAAGCACAACAACCAGCAAGCCCTGAGCCACAGCATCGAGGAGGGATTAAAGATTCAGGCTATGAACAGGTACGTAATCACCTCATTTGCCTTTAGGCTAAAAATACACTGCCTGTCCCCATGCCCTGTGGAGCTTGAGAATCCTCTGATATCTGCCAAAACAATTTTTAACCTCTGGCAAAAGAATTTTTAACGTTTTGTCTACTATCAGAAACCTCTGTATCACTCCCTGAGACTTCTGTGGCAGCCTGATAGAGACTTCAACTTATCTTTACCAAATTATGGCTGTCATGTCTGAAATAAGAAACCATAACACCATGAATCCTGTACCAAAATGCTACCCTTACATGCCAATAAATTCACAAATACCGGGACTTGGGGCTTAGTTGTGACTTAATTCACAGGCTGGAATATGTGGTGTTTACACCGTGGTGAAATTCCAGTTGTGCATTTAAACTTGAGACAGCCAGCTGGGAGGGAGTTCCCAAACTTTGCATGATAAAGCATGGTGTGATTTAATAATTCTAATCACATGTGGATCCATATTTGGATGAAAATAATGGTCTTTAATTGCCTGAAAAATAACTACGTGAAGTTAAAATAGTCTTAAAACATACCTAAAAGGTGTTTGAGGGACATGAAAAAATGAATAGGTCTGTCTATAAGTGTCTTTTTCTACAAAAGAATTAATGTTAGTGATTTTTTTAACTTTAAATCTCTCTGAAACATTCAGTGCTTGTGTGTGCACATGCCTCCCTTGGGGAGGAGGTGTGTGGTGACCTGAGTGGATTCTGGATGGGTCAGGGTGTATCTGTGCCCGTTTGTGGCCAGGTTGCAGCGGGGCAAGAAGCAGCAGATCGAGAATGGCAGCGGGGCCGAGGACAACGGCGACAGCTCCCACTGCAGCAACGCCTCCACACACAGCAACCAGGAAGCGGGGCCCAGCAACAAGAGGACCAAAACCTCGGATGACTCTGGGCTGGAGCTGGACAACAACAACGCCACTGTTGCCATAGACCCTGTGATGGACGGGGCCAGCGAGATTGAGCTGGTGTTCAGGCCTCACCCCACCCTCATGGAGAATGACGACAGCGCGCAGACGAGGTCAGTGGCCCCCGGCCATCTCCAGGTATTCTGCTGCTGTTTCCTGGTGTTTTGGTTTTCCATCACTTCTTGGGCCTTCTAGATATGAATTTACTTCAGTCATACCACATCCTATTTACCTGTATCACAGGATGGTTTGAGTTGGAAGGGACCCTAAAATCATCTCATTCCACCCCTGCCATGTGCAGGGACACCTTCCACTAGCCCAGGCTGCTCCAAGCCCCATCCAACCTGGCCTTGGACACTTCCAGGGATCCAGGGGCAGCCACAGTTTCTCTGGGCAACCTGTGCCAAGGCCAGATGCAAATAAGCACTCTTTCCTTCTTTCTGTTCCAAGTCAGGTAGATGGTACTGCTCAACTATTATAAAAAATACAGTCATAAACTGTTTCAAGCCTTTGATCACAAATAAGGATGTTTTTAAGGTTTTCTAGCATTGCAGTTCACTAGTGGCATGATGGTGTTATATCAGCCCCTTTCTACTTACTGTAAGATTCTTTGGGAATAAACAAACCTTGTGTAAGTGTCAGCAGTTTTCAGAGCAGCTTTCTGTCAGCAGGATTTGCATGCTGGAAGCTTTTCCTGCCATTTTTTTGTTCATAATCCAGTCCAAGCACAGATTGCAAGTCTTGGCTCACAGCAGAGAGTAGTTCTGTGGTGTTTCCTCAGGTCTTTTCTTGGCTCCCTCGTCGATGAGACATCTCTCTGTGATGTGTGTAAATCTATGTGAAGCTTCAGCTGGGAACTGTCTCTAAAGGCCTTTTCACAGCTGACATTTAATATTTGGGGCGTTCAGATGGCTTTTTCCATAGCTGCTGCTCAGTCATTATTGATGATCTTCGTGGCTGCTGTCGCAGGTACATCAAGACCTCAGGCAATGCCACGGTTGATCACCTGTCCAAGTACCTGGCAGTGAGATTGGCCCTGGAGGAGCTGCGGAGCAAAGGCGAGTCCAACCAGATGAACCTGGACACAGCCAGTGAGAAGCAGTACACCATCTACATCGCCACCGCCGCCGGCCAGTTCACCGTAAGCACTGCCCCGCCCCAGCCCTGCCTGCACATCTGCTCAAAATCCACTCAGCTGGGCTCTTCCCGAGCTGGCTCAGGGTAAAATTCATGGCACCGTGTTATTTAGAAGCAGATCAGTTGCTTTTTGGCAAAAGCTTTGTTGGTAGAAGAGGAGGCATAGAAATTACTTGGGGAAAATGCAGTGGTGGCACCAACCATGACCTGGCTTATGCCATTCTTTTCCAATTAAAATTGAAGAGGGAAAAATACTACTTCACTTGAGAATCTTTGGTTTTTTTAGCTTGTAACTTGTGCCACATTATTGGTGACTCCTTCAAGTCAACACATTTAAGTATGCATTTAAGTAGCCTGTTTTACAGCATAACAACAGATTTACCTCATTTGTTCGCATTTTGCTGTTCTCTTTTAGGTGCTAAATGGGTCCTTTTCCTTGGAACTGGTCAGTGAGAAGTACTGGAAAGTGAACAAACCCATGGAACTGTACTATGCCCCCACCAAGGAGCACAAATAAGTGCTGGGAAACTGGGATGGGACTAACTCTTTTTATAGCTATGACTTCTTTAATATTAAAATAAGGCACCACCACTATCTTCATGGACAACACAAGTGGTGCCTTCAGGCACTCTCAGTATACTCAGTAATATGACTAGACAGTATTCTGGGCTGTATTTAATTTAGTCTTTGGGTTGGGTTTTTTGGTTTTTCCCTAGGAGACTAAATGACCTTCTCCGGTGCATTCCAGTGTTTGAGATGCTTTTTTGTTCCTAATGCATGATACCTGATCCAGCGTTCCGGTTTGGAATGGCTTTGTTTTGTCCAGGTAAATCTGGACTTCTGCTCCACTGGACACAGTTACAGGAGCCTCTGTGAAGTGTGGAGTGTTGGGTGGCCACAGAAGTCTGTTCGATAGTAGCATATGCCAAGGAATGTGTTAAATGTTGGAATTTGGTGACTGTTACCCATCTGAAGGATTGATTGGTAGAGAATGGATTTGGGATAGTCTTGCAGCTAGAGGTAATCTGATTCCCTGGGAAACGTTCATTAAGACATTTTCTTGTGAACAGAAGTGGATTTCGCATCTTGTGTGAGGTATTGCTGCCCGTGGCTGGAGCTTGGACCGAGATGGTGTTTAAGGTCCCTTCAAAGCCCAGCCATCCTGGGATTCTGGGATTCCAAAGAGAGCTACAGTGAGAAAACGGACACTTTAAAACCTTGCTGTTTACTGGGCTTAATTTAAGTGCAAGGTGGTTCATCAGATTGGTTTGATTTGGTTTTTCATGAATATTTCAGTCAAAAAACACTCAAACACCCCAAACCTGTAACTCTTCCCCCTGCAGGACATGCCAATCTTGATTCCTGCCTGGCCCCTCCTGCAATGCTGCCCTGTCCTCCAGCTTAACTGAAGGAAATCTGGATGTTTCACAGCCCTGCTCTGTTCCCTAGAGTAGATCTCTGTTGTGAATGTGCTGTAAAGAACTGTCCAGAAAACTTTTTTGTTAAAGCAAATCCCCCCAAATTCCAGCATGCAGCCATCAAAATGCTTTGGGGAATCGTGCCACCCCAGCAGGGACCTTTTCCCGGTGCCAGTGTGAGTGGGGAAGACTTTGACTGTAAGCTGCTCCAAGATTCTACTTTTGTTCCTTTGCCATAGCTTTAACAAACATGGCTTAGCACTTTGGAAGACAACTTTAGTACTTGACAAAGTTTACCATTTAGTGTCTTACATTTAGGCTGAAGTTTCCCAGCGTGGCAGTGGGCTGTGCTGTAAGGCCCAGTAGCTGCTGGTCGTGTGCATGTCCAGCCCCTGTGCCCTGGCTCTGGAGGTCGCTGTGGCTCTGAGGCGGCAGCTTGACCTGTCCCGTGTCCTGTCGGAAGGGAAGCTGTCACCACGAGGGTCCCTTTGCTCTCAGATGTGCTGATGAACCCTCCCGCTTGCCCTTGAGGCTCAAAGCAAAAAGAGTTGGTGGTAGGTGGGAAGCACCAGGCTTTACCCCACACAGTCTGGTTTACACTCCTCCTGTGTCCTGCCTGGAGTCCCACTGGCTTTGGCATGTGGTACAAAAGTATTCTGCTGCTCGGGATTCTCCTGGGAAGGATTTGCCCTCCCCTGGCTCTGAGCTTTCCTAGCACTTGTAAATAGTGTCCCTTCTGGCTGCTGTTCAGATTAGCTTTATCCCGCTGTGAAAACTGCACAGGCTTCTTTGAGTAACTTAATTATTTCCTCTGACTGGAGAGCCTTGGGCTTTTGTGACATGAAATGGAAGTGTTCAGGCCCCAGAGCACAGAGGGGCAGCTGTTAGGGACCTGGTTTTGCTGACCTTGTGAAGCGTTGCTGTATAGACTGTAGTGCATGTCCACGGAATATAATGGGGGGTGGGGGAGTGGCTGTGCTAAATGCTTTAAAGTTATTGGGGAAACTTCTAGATTAGTGCCAGCATCCCTCCCGGGGGGAGCTGAGGGGAGGGACAGTCCCTTTAGCAAGAGAGGTGTCGTGAAGCTGAGCAGTCTGTCTAGGAGCTGTCACTTTGTCCCCAGTTCTTTTAAAAAGTGTGGGAGAATGTGAAGCTTTTATTTTCATGTTGTAGTGAATTTCCTGAATATTTATGTTCTTTAAATATTATATATATAATGTAGTTGTTTGATTAAACCATTGATTGCACTGTGACTCTTTAGTGCTATAAACTATTTTATTTTCAAAATGCCATTACTCTTCCCCCTTTTAAAGCCATGTTCTTTTGTAAGTACATAATGTGTGTTACGTACGGGTAAACCTAATATCCAACTGAAGTATTTCCTACCCAACTAAAGTCCCAACTGAAATGCTCAAATTGACAATAAAAGCAAAAATGTTACCAACAACCTGTTGGGAATTGCAGTGCTGCTTCCTCTTGTGGTTGATAAAGGACCTTCTTTGGGCAGTGTTTGTGTTCACACTGCCGTGCCTGGGGCTGTGCAGGTGCAGCCCAGCTCCGCCAGTGGTGGCTGTACTCAGGGCCCGGTATACCCAACCTTCCTGAGCCTTGAGTGAGGAATAGGGGCACACAGAAGGTATCAGCTCTTCCACTGACCTGTCACAGGTGCTGCTGTTCAGCCAGATCCTGCAGCCTGAGGAAGGGGATGAAGGATTTTCACAGCACTCGGGTTAAACCCAGCAGCTTTGGGTGCATTTAATTATTGAGCAGCTTCAGTCAAAAGCAGCAGAGAGCAGCTGTAATGAACCCCTTCAGCCGAGGTGCATTAGTTAGAGAAGTTTTGTTCCTTTCCTTGTTTTCTCTGCATTTACCACAGATCAGAGGTCAGCCAGAGGATGCACCTTGAGTTAAGAGGCAGTGTTTGTGTATGCCCAGAGTGGAGTTTCTTGAGATGCACCGAACATGAGCACTGACTGAGGAGATCCTGCTGCTCTCTGGGCCACCACTGGTTACCTGAACACCAATCCTGTGAGAAACAGCCACCACTGTGACAGTTCAAGTGGAATACACAGATACCAGAACTAAGTGTGGGGGAAAGAAAGGACAAAGGCAAGCTTGTTTGGCTGGAATGCTGCCATGTATTTAAAGAAACCAGAACTGCCAAAACGTGGCAGCTTTGCTCGTTCACAGAAGAGATCTTAGCTCAGAGTTACTATTGACAACTCGCCACCAAACTTCTCCTGAACATCCACTGTGGTCCCTTGTCCCTGTACCTTTCTGCAGCACACAACCACTGTAAGATCTGAGCAAACAACTACCTAGAGTGACTACACAATTCTCTACGGTTTGGTTACAAACTGAAGTTCAGTAGCAGCCGTGTCACCACTCCTTCCCGTTCTCCCAGGGTCAGCTCGTGCCTGGAGGGAGAACCCTGGAAACAGACCTGAATGCAGAGTTACCCGTGCAGCCTGGAGCTACAGCTGCACCCAGGCAGGACTGCCTGGCTTCAACTCAGAGGGCATTTTATCCTGTGCTATTTTCTTACCTTAACATGCCCTCTCTCTGGATCATACCTGCTCAGGCTTTAGGAATGATGCATTTTAGGAATACACTGCTTCACAATAATCTCATATTCCAAAATGCTGAACACTTTTGGCCCTGTCCCCCCTCCTGGATGCTGTGCTGGCAGTAAGGCTTGGACAGACTGGGAAGCAGCCTCCATGCCTCAGTGTGAAAGGGAGGTGAGCATAAAAGCAGGTAACTCCACAGCCTTCCCACAGTGCCCACAGCCATGCCAGGATCAGGGCTAAGTTCTGCTACCTAAGTCTAAACCATCCCTTCAAAGTACAACAGGCAGCTTAAATGGTCAAACACCAGCTTAAGAGGAAGGAGTGGCTTACTGGAACAGGGCGTGCTGGAAGTCTGTAACATCCTGATGAACAAACCCATCTGCATTAATCAGCAGCACAGTGAGTGGGGTAGGACTGTGTGAACACGGCGGTGACGACTCCGGATTTACCATCTTCCACCAACTCGGCCTCCTCCACCTTGATCTCTGCAGCAGCTGGAACCTCTTCTCCCACCTGGATTTCTCCAGGGAGGTGCACAGGGCCTTCTGCCTGTGCCCCCACGTAGGTGGGAGTGCTGTACTTCATGAGAACAGTCTTGAACTGTGCCAGGGGGGCGTTGGTGCGGACTCCCATGGGGTCGAAGTGGGTCCGGCTCACACGGTATCCGGCCTCCGACAGATAGTTCAGGAACTTATTCAACCTGGGAAGAGACGCAGCAAAACCAAACCCCCGCGTTTAGGACGGACTCGGTGCTGACGGGGCTGACTCGGCAGAAGCTGGGAGTCAGCGTCAGACCGGGCTGGAAGGTGAGCCCACACTTACTTGGGCATGTTCATGCCCTTGATGCTGTGCCGGTGGATGTTGTAGTAGAACGGGGGGTGCTCGGTGCTGAGCTCGGCGCGCTGCCGCTTCGCCGCGCCGCGCAGCACCTCCTCGCCTTTCCTCTTCCCTGTGCCACAACAAGGAACCACTCAGTACTCAGGGCCACCCCAAAAACGCCAGCAAAGCCTCAGGCAGTAAACATGAAAACAAAGCCACGCAGCAACTTCAGCTGCGGGCCTGCTTTTGTAAGCTGGTGTTTGCAGAGTAAAATCTGGCCGGAATTTAATCAGCAGGCCATTTTTAGTAGTAAGAAATAAATTTAAGTGGCCGTCATGGAGGATTTGGCATTCTGCTTTTACCAATAAATATGATTCTGGATAAAGGTGAAATAAAAGCAGTATTGGGTGGGAAAACTCCTGAGTGCAATATTGTTAAATATGAAACAAGCTACACCAAAATGCTCCACTTACCATGTACCAAGTAGGATTCTGCAGAAGTATTTGGTGTTTTAATATATACGCCACACTCTTCTAGAATACAATTAGAAGGCAAAATTATTTCTACTGTAAAATGGCAAAATGCTTTAATTACACAGAAGGAAATAAATCAATTATTCAATAATGCATTCAACTCTAGAGATACACTGCTGTTAAATAAGTTATCACAGGTCAGCTTGCCTAAAAATCACCACAAAGCCAGTCTTCCATGTGAACAGGCTGCCTGTTTTCTTACCTTGTTTGTTCTCATCACCAGGACTGTGGGTAGAAAAATGTTTGAGAGTTGTGCACTCTGCTTCACAAACTAATGTCTTCAGAAGTGGCTGAGCTTCATCCAAGCCATACTGCACAGCCTCCAGCAGCATTCTTCTGAGGAATCCAGTGTTAAAGAGAGCTCCTGACCTACGAAGTGCAAGAGAAGTCAAAAGTTAAGGCTTCTTAATGAAAGCTGCTCCAGAATTCTCTTGTCCAAATTGATTAGCAATTATGTTACACTGAAATTATTTTTTTTGCAATGACAGCAACACTGGTCATGCTTAAAAGCAAAAAAAAATAAAGATCTCAAGAACAGTCATTTTATTTCTGGCTGAAGATGTTGAGAAAGTCATTCAATCCCCACTAGGAAAGGTACTGTCGATTGCCAACCATTTTTAATACTGATTTAAAATGACTAAAAGACTTAAAAAGTATTTATTCTTGTTTCTACAAATATTAATTAACAAGCATCAGCACACGTAATGGTTTATTTAATAAATTCTCCACAAGTATAGAGTAACAAGAGTTACTCAATATTTGGCAAATAGACAAACACAGAGGCAAGTTCTCCTGTGCAGGACATATTCCGTAAGTGCACTGAATGTGACATTTAAAATGTGTTACTACTTATTAACTAGTTTGAACAAAAGGAAAAACTGACTACCCCACCAAACTCAAATCCACACTTGGTTTCCTGAACTCCTCCTGATTGCTGTGCCTCCTTCTGTACTGCCAACATAAAAATCGTTATGGTATGAACAGCTGAGCTTCAGAGCTCCTGGACTCAGAGTGACCCTCCAAATGTGTCCTGTGATGTGAACTTACCAGAGTGGACCAAGAAGCACTGCTGTCTTCCCAGGCATGCTGCCATGGCAGTCACAGGGCAGCTGCTGGTAAGGGTTTTCTGCAGCACAAAAACAGCATTTAAATCGTTTGAAAATAGCCAGCCATGCCTGTGTTACTCCAGAGACAGAGATGCAGTGGGAGCTCACTTCAGTGAGGTATTTGGAAGGGCAACAGCAGAAGTGTGACACCATTTTCACTTCTGCCAAGCAGCTCGTGGTGAGATTCAGTGATTGATGACTTGATCTTTAATCAGTGTGAAAACACTGAATAAACAAAAGGCAACATAACTTCTCTATGTTTTTTTCAACCAACAAGGAAAATATTTGCCTTCCTACCCGTACCTAAGCAGCTGTCCAGGTTAACAGCAAGTACCAACTAAAAAATCTGAAACATCAGCCAGTTACATCTGCAAAACACAGTCCACCTACGAGTCTTGTAAGCCCTGTGCAACTAAGGCATTAAGCAAACAATTCATTTACTAATTAAGATCTCAACCATAACACTGTACTCAGCTACCATTCCCATCCTTAAAACTTTTATCTGATTTTTTAACAAGTTTTTAACACCAAGCTCATTGCATGCTCGTGCACCTGACCCTGAGCAGGGCAAAGACACCAGGAGTTGACAGTGAGCTATCCAGGAGCCGCTAACTTGGAAACAAGGTTTTAGGGTTTATATTCGCTCAAACCACCATCTTCAGGAGTGCAATTTTTGTCTCCTGCCTCTGCTAACCTGTGTGTGGAGACAGCCCATTAACAACAGCAGGGGAAAGCCAGACTGCTCAGTCCACTGCATTTTAAGGAACTGAAATGAACAGCAGAAAAGCAATCTGACACCAAAAGCCATCAAGCTGCTGTTGTCTGGAGGAATCCAATGGTATCAAAGGCTACCCCACTCCTAGGGCTTTTCCTGAAATGGCAGATCCATGGACATACCAGGCATCCTGGCAGCTCCAGCAGCTAGAGCTGGCTGGGAGGATGTCCTGAGTAGAAACAAACCTCCGAATGGTTTGGGTTGGAAGGGACCTTAAAGCTCATCCAGCACCACCCCCTGCCACGGGCAGGGACAGCTTCCACTATCCCAGGCTACTCCAAGCCCTGTCCAACGTGGCCTTGGACACCTCCAGGGATGGGGCAGCCAGAACTGGAGCACAAATCCAGTCCATTTACAAGAAAATCCACGCAGACAGTTGATCTAGCCCATGGCCATGAAGCACAGTGCCCTCTCCACCTCACACAAACCACTCACTGATACATACAAGGGAATTGTTACTAATGGGATGTAAATATAAACAAAGCACAGAGCAGAGAGACAAAGTGCAGAAGAAAAGCCATTTACCTTCCATCATATTACCCTCCTTCTGGAAAACTCTCTCTTCACACCACTGGCAGTGGATGAGGTATCGGACCTTCTTTGCTGAATCATCTGCAGCCGTTGGGCCCCGCAAAACTCTGACCACCACCAGAACAAAGTGTTCCAGAGCTACTGCCAGCAGCACTTCAATGCCTTTGTTACAGCGAGCTGCAGCTCTGGGGGGAGAAACACACACAAACCACAGATTGTACTGAATTCAGCAGGCAAACACTGCCATGGACACCTGAACCTGCTGCATGGTTCTTGAGCTCATCCACTTCCTAGAGAGAGCTACTGAAGAGCTGAGAGATCAGGAGGAAGTGTTCTTTCTGAAGTGCCTCATTTTGTGTCCTTCGTGGCAGGCCAAGAATATCTAATTTTACTTGTTTTTATCACAGCTAGAAATACTGCTCCTCCACCTGCACCATCACATGTGCAGGGAGAGGACAAGGGAAATCTAAACACATTCAGATCAGCATTTGTGCTCTGGCATTCTCAAAACCTCTGGTAATTTCATTTCCTCCTCATCTTTCCAAGCAGTGGTCCCATCCTCTTGCCTGTATTTTTTTTCTCCAATTAGATTTTACGTCTTCATTTATTTAACAGACTGAGTTTACTGAGAGTATATGCAAACAACTAATTTCACAAGTCAGTAATCACATCCATCTTTTGAACCTCAAGTACGAGGATCTGCAGTGACCTTCAAGTTCCACTGAAGCAAGTCTAACTGAAATGCTTAGCCAGAAGCCATTCAAGCTGTTTAATTTGTATTTATAAAGTCCTGTGGAGCTCTTAAATGGCAAAATTGATAGAGAAATAGAAGAGTTTGCAAGTCTAGGTATTTTTTTTTCCACATTACCATCCTACCACCCCCCACTGTACTGATACATTTTTACCTTGCCCAGTCACTGATTATGTCTAATAATTACCTAATAATTTTTTACCCTAACTGGAGCTGGTTTAGCAGTACCTTGTGACAGCAGCAATTACAGTCCTGGCTGCCAGCTCCTTGTAGTACTCTGTTCTGACAATATTGCAGCCATAGTGACGCAGGGCCACGTGCTGAGCCTTGGCATACAGGGAGCTGATGTCTGTGGACGTCAATGACACAATCCCAAGGTTCCTCACATTTCTAAAGGCAGAGTCCAGGTAATTCACAGAAGTTCCAAAGGGGTCCAAATGGCTGAAAAGAAAGGAAGTACCACTGAGTGTCTATAAATGCCCCAGAGTCTGGCTCTACACTGAGGAAAACGCTGTTTTATAACCTTCACCTATGATCACATTTAAAACAGAAAGAAGGAACGGGACTAAAACTTCCAGCACTGCTCAGATCTGGATATCAATCATTAATAATACAAAAAAAATATCCCATCAGTTATTTTGATGTCTGTATAGGGTTTGTATGTATGCATCTGTATACCCAACCTGGAAGAATCAACCTGCTTTAATTCAAAGTTAAGATGCTGCAAAGTGAATAAAAACAAGACATGCAATAAACAGCAGGCAAAGGTACGAATTTTAAACTAAAAGAAGTTTTTAAAAACTCCAAAACTGATTTGGCATTTCCCTTCAGCAAACAGACAACTAAGTTATAAAAATATCCAGTCTGGCTTAAAATTTTCATGTGTATTTACAATCCATACTGGATGTCAGAAAGACTAATGTTTTTCCAGCACTTTATAAAACATTTAAGTTTTGTCCCCACACCATTTCCGGGACAACAAAATTACATTTCAAGTGACTGCTGGTTGATTCTTTTATCATTTTAATTTCTCCAAATAATCACATCCTGCGAAGTGGGGTGGGGTGTGTCATTACCACACCAGAAAATTTTGACAGAAATGTTCAACACTTACATAAAATCAAATGATCTCAAATGCATGATAACATTGGCATCCATTTTTGTCACCTCAATGGTGTCACTATTTTCTTCTCCATCTCCCACAGTTTCATCACTGTCTTCTTCTTTAATGTTCAGTTTCACCTTCATTTTGTTTAAATGACAATTTTCCTTAATCATTGTCACAGAATTTTCATTACAATCATTAATTGTAACTTTCACAGAACTTCTGAGGTGCTTTGCCCACTGCAATCCCATGATACCTGAGGAAAAAACAGAATTCATGGACATTAAGATAACTGATTTTAAAACCACTGAACTTTAATATTATTTACAGCCTTTTTAAAAGCCTTAATACAGCTTTTGACAGCTGTTTTTTTGTATGGAAGCTCATGACTCCCTGCCTAAGGAAGAAAATTTTTGTGTACCTCACATTATTTCTGAGTACGTGATGTTAGTTATGAATTTCTGCAGCTTCCTCCTATCAGATACTAAGCAAAATATTAAAGAAATGGACTTTACCAGTGGCACCAAAAGCATCCAAACATTCAATGGGCTTGCGCTCCCCAGCAAGCACGGCCAGTGCACAGAATATCAACTGCCTGGAAAATAAAAAAGAATGGCCATAGCCTGTAAGTTAAGAGAACATTTTTACTTCCTTTTCCTTATTTATTTCCCTTTAACGTAACACAGGAATATTTAAGCTAAATTCCACCTTTTACAGGGAAGAACTGTAAATCAAAAACCTCAGCTATGCTGAAAAGTTGAATTCTACAGCAGCATATTTTTAAGGTAAAATCTACTAATTACAGAAAAATACTTAATTGCAGCAGAAATGACAGTATTTCACATACAGAGTTCTTG
This sequence comes from Dryoscopus gambensis, assembly GCA_013389985.1. NCBI lineage: Eukaryota > Metazoa > Chordata > Aves > Passeriformes > Malaconotidae > Dryoscopus > Dryoscopus gambensis. The sequence continues at coordinate 41,257 of WEIT01011363.1, forward strand.
GGTATAAATACTATTTGTCAAAAAGAGTTTTCTGATGAGAAACTCCCTTCTGCTGCCCTCTGAACAGAAGTTTTGCAGGGCTGCTTTTCAGAACACGTATTTTTCACTACAAACTCCCCACCCCTCTGGTGCATCCTCCTACTCCCTGCTCTCTCACCTGTTGAGTTTCATTTTAGGATTAAAATAGGAATCTGTTTTCTGGGGCGTGCAGTGGTTGGGAAGAACCTGCACATCTGTGGCTGACTCTTTCACCACTTCGTAAGACGACTTGGGAGCACGAACTGAAACAAGTCATTGAGGCGGAAGGAAAGAATCGGTGAGAACTGAAATTAATATTAACACAGTTGGTAAATTACACTGAAAAACTGCTCCCATAAAGCAAGAAGTTATGGGTTATGCTGCAATCCAACCAGCATATGGACCAGTTAATAAGGATAAGGGGGGAAGTAGGCAACAATTTATCTTCTAATCTCAAAAGTGGCAGATAAGGATCATGCTCTGCCACAATTTTCTTCTCATAAAACATCAGATTTGTTTCTCAGTTGGGCTCTTATGTATCTACTCCAGTTCAAGAAAGCCAGCCCCTGAGCCCGAGGCTCAGCACATTTGTTTTGCATGTTTAAACATAATACATTGCCGATTAATTAAAACCTTGTTAACATAGTCCTGAATGTGCATCCATGAATTGCAAGAATCCCTGAAAATCCTTGGTCTAATCTAAGTTATCAAACAGCCCCATGAAATGTGCATAAACAGCACAAGTACATGGACAATTCCAGCACCCGAGTTCTGTGTAAACAGTCTGTGGCAAAACAAGCTTTCAGATCTGACAGCTGTAAGCACAGGCTGCCATTCCTCTGAGCAATCCATTCCCAGTCTCAAATGTACCTAGGAACAACCAGGAAAAATCTGTATCAACTGGATACCTTCCAGTGCTCACCCTGCCTCTCTCTCAGGGCTTTCAAACACACACGTGGTGTACCTGCTCCACCTTCAGGGGCCCCAAGAGCTGCCGAGTGCCTACAGAGCACAAAAGCTCTGGATTTCTCCTCTCCCTGTGAGGAAAAACCACCTCATGCATTTTGTTAAAAAATGCTTAATGGGCCATTCTTTGCTCACAGCTCTGAAGGGAAGCACAGAGATCAATGTATTTCACAGCACAAAGCCTTTCCAGATATGGAATATGGTACTACTATCACTCTTCAGACATGCCAACCGATGCCCAGGCATCAAACTACTGACATTCCAATTATTTAAAATGTTTTTAACCTAGTTTATGGAAGTTTAGAAATCAAAGTCTCATTCTGGAGAAAGTCAGGTAGGATTGTAATTTACCAAAGAACTACTGACACCTCTATCATGACTCTCTTGGACTGAAAAAACATCACCTTGTTTTGGGGACCCAGGCTGGTGCAGTCTGGATAAAAA
>WEIT01011363.1:49295-68635 GCA_013389985.1 Dryoscopus gambensis
CTCCCCTCGGAGGGAGAGAGGCAGGAGGCTGCCGCCCCTCAGCCCCCCGTGGAGAGGCTCCCTCAGAGCCCGGTGCTGCTCGCGCCTCAGGGCGGAGCCGCTCCGGAGCTCCCCTGCTTGGGTCTGGGATCTGGGAATCGCCTCGGGAGCTCCAGGTAAAGCCTTCCACAGCTCTCCTGAACTCCCTGTTGGTGTGCGCTGGTTTGCGAGGAGGGTGGCGGGGTTGCTGCGGGATGTCACTGTAATTCCTCCAGCCTCGGGAAGGAGCCAAGGCTCGGGACTGCCTTAGAGAGCTTCAGTTGGCTTGGAAAAGCCTCCAAGCCCATCGAGTCCAAGCTGTGCCTGGTCCCCACCCTGTCGCCAGCCCAGAGCACTGAAGTGCCACGTCCAGGCCTTCCTTGGACACCGCCAGGGATGGGGACTCCAGCAGCTCCCCGGGCAGCCCCTGCCAATGTCCGATGGTCTTTAAACTTGGTTATACGACTCGGTGTTAAAGGATGCTTGTTTCTGTTTGTTTGCTGGTACAGAATAGGTGTCTCTGGGGAGGTGTAATCACTGTGCTTTCTGCTCTGGCGTTCCCTTCGATGTCAATAATTAACCCTGTTGAGTTCTGCTGTGGCTCTGTAAGGAGAAAACGAAAGAAGACTATCAAAGTATTTTTGTCTATGCAGTTAAAATTTATTTTTATCTCATCTGGACTTAAAAACTTGACACAAGTAATAAAGACAGCACACTTTTTTTTCATAGGATTTGAAGATGTCTAAAAAGAAGGTGAAGAAACTAGCTGGAAAGGAAGACTGTTTGGATGGCCAGGATGACAAAGTAGGAGCAGAAATATTATTACTTTTATTATCTCGATTCAATCTCCTAAATTCAAGAAAACATGAATTGTTTAGCAGCCTTGTAGGAAGATGAATCCGATTTAAAGACGGGGTCATAAAGAGCAGCAGGAGGGTTGAGTTGGTCAGATAATTAATTGTGTTTGTCTCCAGAAGCTGTGAGTAGTGAGGGTATCAGAAAATAAGAGACTTTTTAATTTATGTCTTTCTGTTTGAGGAGAGTTGGGTTTAATACTGGTACTGGAACTAATGCTGTTTTCTTGGACTGTTCTGTATCTTGGATCATATATCTTAATTAACCACAAGTTGTACTTCACAGCATTTTGGTGAGTGACTCTCAAATATTTCCTTCTAGCCACTGAGACAGAAATTATTGACCAAAATTCTCAGCATATTCTAGTACGTACTTGTATCTAGTGAGTCAGCTTTCCCTGAATCACTTATAAAATGCAGATCTACAGGAGTTGTTGTCTTTTTAGTCACAATTGTGTGTAGCTTCCTATTATTTTTTATTTATATCCACTTCTGACAAGTTATTTACTCTCAAAAGTGCATTACGTAGTTGATAAATCAGTAGTTTAATAAATCCCCACTTAAATTTGCTAGATCTTTTTTCCATTAGATTTTGCAGAAAATATATATAAAGTAAGAGAGCTTTTACGTGTCTTCTCAAAATTATTTTGCAAGTGTTAATAAATGAGCATGATACTATGGCCTTATAAACAGAATTATTTGAGTGAGACACTTTTTGATCATAGAGAAAATGTCGTTCAAAATCAAATATTTGTCACTATTTTTCTTCCCCTAAATTCCTTACCATTATTCAATTTGTCTTTTAAAATTAACTCATCCTAAGGTGCTTTATTGTTTTTATTTCTGTAATACAGAGAGTAAACACTTGGCTTAAAATCTCATATTGTATTATTTCCATTGCTGATGCCTCTACCAGCTTGAAGAATAAAGCTTTAACAGTGAAATGATAAGGAAACCTCTAATAGTAGCAAGTGTCCTCCAGTGTGATCCCAGTATGGGTGGGAGGTGTCCTATACCCCAAATTGATAGTTCTGGGAGGAGAGGAGCAGTAAAAAAATTTGCTTATGATGACTAAATTAAGTACCAACTTTTGAGAAAAGGAGGAGATAGGTTGAAAAGAAATATTAAAAATGTCATGCAAACTCATAGTTGTTGGGGAATAGGCCTTGAGGAGAGAAATGAATAACTGAGCAGCTGGACATGGGTTTGTTATCCCCAGAAGTTGTCCCAGCAGCATCACGAGCTCCACCTACCCCAGAGGAGCTCCTTCCCTGCCTTCCAGCTGGTGGGGACAGCCAGGGGGTGGCTGTGACCCCGCGGGAGCCTGGAATTGTCTGTCACTCTGGTTTTTCTGTTGCATTGCTTGTATTGGTCCTGCAGCTCCAGAACCACCCCCAGGCAGAAGTTCTCAAAACTGCCTTGATTTAGGGCTCCGATTTTTGCATTAAGTGCTCTCTAGTGTGGAAGCAAACCAGCTAAAGTTCTCTAGGTAGGAAAAATCTCTGCAGCAGTGACCTAGTGGCCTCACTGAGTCAGCATGCCCCAGTTATTGAAGGAGTGAATTATTTGTGAAAGGATTAACTGTCTGGAGCTTCCTTATCCAAAATAATCCATACGTCACTGTTCTCTGTTGTAACTTACTACACCCTGCTGTGGTTTTGGGAAAACTGAGTTGTATAACCCAGAGGTGTACAAAATCTACCTGCCTTGTGGGACACATGGTTTTACCTGAGTGCCTGTGAATTGATCGTGGTAGGAGTGGTACCATCTCAGATCTGTAGTGGACCCTGTTGAATCACTTTGTAAGCATTAAAGTGCTCCATGATTAAATCATGAAGTGCTGCTGAACCCTTTGCACTCTTATCTTTGCATGCACATCCCTGGCACCCTTTGACAGTGTTTCTGTAAGCAGCCAAACTACTCAGTTGTGACACTGACTTACCAAGTTTTTTTTTTAACTGTAGTTTCCCCTGTAATTCCCCTGAAATTTTTTTCTTTCAGAACTCTGAAGACACAAGATCTTACAAGCACACTGTGAAAGGAGAAACAGAACTTCAGAGGTAAGTTCTCAATCTGTCATTAAATAAGACTACTTAAAAATATAACAATCACAGACCCTTTAATGCTGAACTGAAGGCGTTTTTCAACCTGTTTACCAGATAAAAATATGGCGTTTTAACATGTCTTTCTCTGGATATTTTAAACCTAGTGTACAGTAGATATAATTACTGAGTATTTTTTCTGCTCTTATAAGAAAGTTTCCTAAAAATGTTTCATATAATTCACAATTTCTGTAGAATGTTACTATATTCCCACCCATTGTTCCAAGTTCTCTGGTCAGTGCAGGATAAACAGTTTGAAAGCTGTGTGTGTTTTGGCACTGACACACCTCCATTATCACTGAACTGCTGTTCAAACCTGTCTGTGTGATAAGATGAAGCTGGACTGTGTAGGGTGTCTCTCAAACCAACAGTGAATGCAGAAAAAGCTTTTTCTCCATTTTCCTAAAGCTAAAATGGCCGTACAGTGGAGAAAGATAAATCCAGTAAATGCCGTATCAAACTATTTTGAAGGACAGATGTTGCTCTGAGTTCATGTTTAAGAACATGCTGCTCATAAATGCTTAGCTCTAACTGTCTAAATCAAACACAGGTGCCTTTTTTGTTGCTCTCTTCCATTAACTGAGCTAAATCACATCGCTTTCTTCATAATGTTTGTGTAGATCCAAACCAGAGGAAGATGGGCGAGGCAAGAAGCGATACCGAAGTTCTGGTGTTTCCCACGATGCTGATGGAAGATCCCAGGAAAAATCTCCAAACAGAGGCAAAACTCTGGGTGGTTCTTCGGTTCAAACTGAAAAGCAAAAGAAAATAGTGATCCAGTTTAAAGCCAAAGAAATCAAACATGGCAAAACCACCCGCACTGCTGATGTGGTGACTGCCAGCAAGGAAAGAAGTCGCTTTGATGGAACAGAAGGAAAAAGGCTCTGGCACAGCTTTGAACTTCAGAGGGACAAGGCACTGAAGAAGAAGAGAGAGAAGGCCGAACTCTGCAAACTCAAGCTAAAAGCAGAACAAACTATGTTAGAAAAGTTTAAGTCCTCTGTGTATGAGGTACCACATAAAAAGGCAGAGGGCTCAAAAAAGGAGACTGAAGATGTCAGAATTCCCAAAAAGCCACTTGACAGCTCTGCAGGGACCGGGCATGGTGGTAGGCCTGCCAGGAAGGAGCCAAGAGCCTTATCTAGCTTGTGGGAAGAAGAGGAGGAAGAAGAATATAAGGACTTGGCTGTGAAAAAGAGGCACGCGAGTAAACACAGATCATCACGCTCCTCATCTGAGACTCCGCCACGGTGGGACTCTCGGAAGCGCAGAAAACACCGGGCTGGTTCTCCTAAAGCTCCTGGGCACTCAGGGACTAAAGAAGGGGACGTGGAAGCCACAGCACAGTGCTTTAAGCAGGTAATGAGAACCCAGTTCTTTGTATTCTGTAGATGTTTCAGGCTGGTTTCTCAATGGCAGACAGATTTATGTGAGCAGACTGTCTTCGTACAGAACCCAGCCAGGTTTCATAGCTAACTAGGTGGATTTTTCTGATCCCAATGTAAACCTTGTTACCATGTTCCTCAGCTAAATGTTAAACAGAGCAGAAGAGTAAAGGTCTTGTATGTTGGGGCTGTGTCTGCGCAGATGCTTCCACAGCTTTGCTTTGCTGCTGGGGGTGTGGAATCCTTCAGTTTAGGCATAAATCAGCTGATTTTTTGTTTTGAGCTGATACAGTTATTCCATTTTTTGAATGAATACATTGAACCAATGAAAACTTGCTGCCAGACAGAGCATTGCTGGCAGACGGATGCCAGGAGAGCTTGGGGTGGATCTGGGACTGAATTGGTATGTGTGCTGCAGAACTTCCCTTTTATCTGTGACAGGCTTGTTTCTAAGCTCAGGTTGAGGTGCAGAGCCAAACACAAGCTGGATCTTGAGCACGGGGGTTTTTTGCTGTTGTTCTTGTGTAAGTGCCCAGCATCTTTGGAGATTGCAGTTTGTGTTACGATGGAGTGAGCATTTGTGTGTATGCAAAAGAGTTACTGTGTGCAAAGCCAGGGAGTCTTTGAGGTTGGAAGGCACCTCTGGAGATCATCCAGTCCAGCCCCCTTGCCAGGGTCAGCCAGGGCTGGTTGTCCAGGACAAAGGATGGAGATTCCACAACCTCTCTGGGCAGCCTGGTCAAGCACCTTCAGTGTAAAAAAGTGGGAGGTTAATGTTAGATGGAATTTGCTGTGTAATTCACTGTTACTCATTTAAACAAAAGCCATGCATGTAAGTCCTATTGAAATGATACTGTAGATGCTAATAACTGTGCTTTATGTTCCCTAATACTTGGGAATACCCAGTGTTCTCTAAAAAGCTCTCTAAGATATGTGTTGTACTTCTGTTCCTGCTTGTTTCTAGAATGTTGGGGTCCCATGCACATCTGACTCCTACCAGGGAGGTGAGGTCAGAAAGCTTGTGCCTGTCCCAAAGGTGAGTGAGGGACTTGTTTAACACTGTAGGGCTGTATTCCCAAACTCCTGACGTGGGGATCCTTTGTTCCTCAGTATTCCTTGATATTCTGTGGTGTTGGGAGGGTTTTTTTAATTCTTCCTACAGAGCTCTGAAGACTTTCCACCCCTTCAAGACAGTCAGAACGCAGAAACAGACCAAGAGGTTGGTAATGCTTTCATTTAACACTTCTGAGTTGTCTTAAAGACCAAGGGCACCAAGGCTATGTAACTGGAGAATTCCATGACCTTTCCTAGTATTTGGCATTGTTGAGTCATGATCCACACTCTAAAAATGTGGAGCATTTATTTAAAAAACTAAACAAACTTGCTGAAGTGCTGCTAATCAGGAACTTTCTGAGATAAAGAGTGTCTTTCTGTTACCATGTGCAACAAAGGGGCCTTCATAGTTGTTCACATGCTCCAGCTGTCTCATTTTCCATCCTCTAACTTTTTAGTTGGAAGAGAGACATATTTTTTTAAGAAGTGCCTGTTAGGAAACTTGCAGTTTGTGTAACAGAAAAATGTAGCAAAGTTTTTGAATACCAGGAAGAAAGGTCATAAATCTTTCTAGGCCATATTTTGGACGTCTTTAGTGACGCATATGTAGAAGTTCTCATGGCTTTACATTTCCTGTACAGACTTAAAATTTTTCAGACATCATTTTTAGGCAGTTTTTACAACATTAGTATCTTTTGGGGGAAGAATTATGAAGTGATTCCTTGCAATGGTTTGCACACATGCACATTTTCTCACTGTAGATGCAGATAGTTGAAGACTTGCACGTTGCTCGTGTGGAGAAGAGGATGGCCCTGTCTGTAGTACAGACCTGTGGAGAGCTTACAAGCATGGAGATAGATCTTCCAGAACAGGATTTAAATATTTCTGCTGGTATGCCATGATTGGATCTGCTTTGCTCTCCAGTTGCAACCAGTAATTAGAGTTATTGGTGGTCTGAGTAGGGAGCACACAGCTGATTATTTCTGCTGTTCTTCTCTTTTTTTCTCTTCTTTTCCCCTAGGGGCCTTTAGTTCTGGTCTGAACATCCTAGTGGTGATTGACACAAATATAATGATTAGTCACCTTGAGTTTGTGAGATCCCTGAAATCTGAGGATATACCAGGTATGTAAATACGTTCTGATGAGTAAGACATTGTAAGAAAAACAGATACTGTAAGAGCTTCAGGCTACCTGAAGGAAACCAAGCCTGGGTTCCTTAAAGAGGCAGCAGGTTTCATGCAGAGGCAGAAGGCTCACACTTGAGATCCTGGTTCTGTGAACCCAAACAAGCTGCATCCTAGGGAAACCTCAGCTGTGGAAGCAGAACCTACTATGCTTGTAATAAACTCATATACCTGCAGAGAATCATGGCAGATATTCCCAGGAATATGCTTGAATTCCTAGAGGTAAATGAGTCTTAACCCTTTCTAAGAATATAATTTAAGCATTTAACCCATTACTAGTGATAACTCTGTTTTCTTGTCTCCTTTTAGCGTTTCTTTTTCTAGAAATATAAAAAAAATTAAAATATGTTGAGCAGTCAGTCAGTGGCTTGTTTCTGTCTTGGTAAGGGTGGCAGAACTGAGCAATTGCTCAGGAATTCAGAACGAGACCCTGGCTTTAATATCTAATACACTGGGAAGCTGCTGGTTATTTAATGTTTGCCGGGTTAGGATCGTGCATGTCAGTTCTTGGTAGGCATATCTGGAATCTATCCGAAGGCTTAGGGTGCTTTGATGCTTTCAGCTAATGAATACACTTATTCCAACCACCTGGAAAATACCTTTCCTAAGGGCCTGAGTGATTTTCAGGAGTGTGTCAGACTGTATTTCTCCTCCCAGGTTAGGAATGCTGTTGTCTTACATACACTGAGATACCTTTTTGGAATACTGCAACTCCCAGTTCATGGTCCTGCACCAGACCCACCATGTTGAGAAGGCTGCTGATTCCTGGCCTATTTATTACAAAGCAGATGGTTATTAATGCATTTTTTCAAAATTCTGTTCTCATCATGTGAATGAGAAAGAAGAGGTTGAAGTGTTTGTCATGGGTGGACCCACAGAACAGTCATTAAACTTCTGATTCACCCCATATTTTATATAAAAGCTTTAAAGTTTAGCCCATACTTACCTACAAATAAAACCATGGTCCAGTATGCGCACTTCCTGTTCCTGCTGTGGGAGTGCTGGTTGGCAATGAACACAAGCCCTTGCTGCTTTTTTTGCTGCTTGTTTTGGCACAGTGACTGCTGTGATCACTCAGGTGTGTGCAGCCTGGTATTCCAGGGGCTGTGTCACCTTGCTGCAACCTCTTACAGCAAGTGTGTCCCAAGATAATTGCTGCAAATACGTGTTATGATGTTGTCAAAGTATTGGGCTGATTAAAATCGTGTCTCTCTTTTGTTTGCCTAGTATTGTCACTTTTCCATGTAATCAGTGCAGTGCCAGATTGAAGTGAGATTAGAAAGAGGGAACAATCTTTTTCAGCTCTTTTTCAAATGCTAGATTCTCTCGAGCAAGGAATATGAAAACTGTTGGCAAAAAGGTGTGAACTTGCATAAATATGATGCCTGAATTGAAAGTTCTCTGTAGTAGTTTGTATCACTCCTGCAAATACCTTTGTTTATTGGTGGTGTTTTTTTTCCTTCCAGGAGTTGATAGACTTGCATTAATAATTCCCTGGGTCGTCCTACAAGAGCTGGACAACTTGAAGAAGGGGAAGATGTTGCAGCATGTTCGGGACAAAGCTATCCCTGCAGTGCAGTTCATCTACAAGTGTCTCAAGAACCAGGATTCCAGACTGTGGGGGCAGTCCATGCAGCTGGCTTCTCAAAAAATGTGTAATACATATGCAATCCATTTGTGCTGGGTACTTCAACCTTGCACTTCACCTAGTGGCAACCTTAGAATTCTGAGTTTCATGGAGACCTCAGTCTGCAGTTAGTTAATTAAAATGAGCTAATATCTTACAGCAGCCTTCAGAGTGTATCCAAGGCTGTGGCGTGCGAATGCCTGAGCAGTGGTAGTGCTGTGTTCACTGTCTTTTGTTTTGTCAGTTGTTTCTTACTTTCACCTTACACTTGTGTCCTTGTGTGGGGAGCATTAAGCGTGCAAAGAGCACCGTGAGTGCACAGATGTGTTTGTGAGGCTGAGTTGTGCCCGCATCCCTCAGCTGTGCCTGCACTGCCTTTGCAGATGGGCTGAGCGACGAAAACAACGACGACCGCGTCCTGCAGTGCTGCCTGCAGTACCAGAACCTCTTCCCACAAGCTCTTGTTGTTCTCTGCACGTGAGTTCCTGCGTGCCTTTGGCTCTTCTGCCACACTGCTTTCAAATCAGGCCTTAAAGAAAGAGCAGTTTCTGAAGTAAGCTCTTCGAAGGGCAATCACCCTCTTAAAAGCTGGAGTAGAAGGATATAATAAGTCACTAAAATTGGAGATGGAGTCACCTTCATGAGCTTGAGGCCTGGAATAGAATTCAGCTTACTCAATATTCAATTTTAAAACTTGTTAAAGCATAGGTTTCTCAGATTTTATTCTGGTTTCTCATAAAATATATTACTGAAGTTACAAAATAGAAAAAAAGATGTGAATTAATGATGGAGATCCAGTTCGAGACTTCATCCCTGTTGCCAGCCAGGCAAGCGGAAGCAAAGAAGGAGTTAATCTTGGAAGCTGGGGATGGATTTGCTGCTGTTCCTGTTTGTGAGGATCACAGCTGACCTCTGAGTAGTGATTCTGAGTTTGGTACGAGCAGGTGAAGCCAGCTTGAAGGACTAATATTTCTTTGCTCTACTTGCTCTGGTCTTGGCTGGAACCAGTTCCTGCATACTTCAGTGAGTGGAGTTAAAACTCTGGGCACCATTTGGGTTGTTCAAGTTGACACAAGTGGCTGCTGAAAATGCCATCTCAGTCCCACTATTCATAGGCTAGTGATGGTGATTTAATGTTTCACTGATCAAAGAACAGGAGGAGACTTCAGAACTGCTTTTCATCCAAAAATCCCTTTATCCTCTACCAATGTAAGCAATGGGAATTTTTGACAAAGTACTGGGATGCAACTTTGTCCGGGATTTTTAAAGTATGGAGCAGAACCTCAGACTGGCATCTGGGATAATGATTGGGCCAGCAGAATAGTAAAAAAGGGTCTCAACAAGGAGAATTAACTGTAGCCATCAAATAAGATATTACTGTCTTAGAATTACTGCCTAGTTTGCTTTCTGAGATCATAGCAACTAAGCATCACTGCTGTGGTAATTATAGCTATTGTTTTCTTAAAGCAAACCTAGACCCCAAAACACTTTTCAGTATGTTTCTCATTTTTACTTAATTCTCCAGTTTAATTTTTTGAACTGCTTCTACTTGCTTGAGAAAGAAAACTTTATCTATATGATGAAGTTCACAAAATAAGTTTTCCAAATACAGATTTTTTAAGTGTGCTGCTTTTATTCCTTTTTTGACACTAATTAATTCTTTTGTAGGGATGATAAAAATTTGTGTAGTAAAGCCATTGTGAGTGAGGTGAAGGCGTTCTGCAAAGCTGATCTGGTCACTGCTCTGCAGAATGTCAATGCAGACAGGCCCCAGAAGTGTGAGGAGCTGCAGCAGCCAAAGCAAGGTGAGTCTGTGGAATATGCTGGTTTGTGAGTGTAAAAATCAGTGGGGCAGAGGGGGAGAACAGCTCCTACTATACCTTCAGTTTTCCTATGCTTTGAATCCTTAGGAATGTTTTTTTGTTTGGGGAAGGTTTTTTCAAAGGTTTTCTGAAAGTTTGAGACTTTAATTAAACCATCTGTCTCAGAGTTCTAGGAAATTCAAATATGTCTTTTTATTTTATAGAAAAAAACACTGCATGAACTTCCTGTGTTTAGAATGATTTAAAAGGTGTCCTGAACTTTTTGGGACTGATAGAGGTTTTTTCAGTTTTCCAAAGATACAGGTACAGCTAACAGAGCTCAGAAGTGATCATCTTGTGCCTGCTGATAACCCTGCTGGCTGTATATGATTTAAGTTATTTAAGGAAAAAAGAAATGTGGAGTAAGATCACTAATGAGTAATACTCTGGGGAAATTAACCTTCTTGGTTAGTAGCTCTTAATTAAAAATAGACCCAGTACAAGTGGGTATAACTAGAAATACTTGAAATCTAATTAGGTAAAGCCCATCTGCTTTATAAACCAAAGTGCAGTCTGTATTTATGGGGACAAGTTCTTCATGCACCATCAACATGATTTAGATACAAACCCAGTTTCAATAAGTACCTTTTGTGTCATTGGTTTGACAGATGCAGAATTTGGGAAAATGAGAGGCGATGCTGGTTTTACTGCACAGTTCCCAAATGTGCTTCCAGACCTTGAAAGGAACTTAGGAGAAGCTTTGTCTTCTATTTTGGAGACTGAAATGAAACTTGCATTTGGAAACCTGTGGATGGAGGTAGTTTGTTGCATCATCTTGCTTGATATGTTGATTATTGAGAGTTTTGAATGTCCTTGATATTTTGTTGCTATTAATACCTGTGCCAAGCCAAACCCAAGTTGCCCAGGTCCCTGATACAACAGTTCACTGACAGGGAACAACTCAAGGTTCACTTGTGAGATTTCATTTTATAGCAAGATGATCCTGCTTGACCACTAGTGAGCAACATGTGCAGTATTTTAATAGAATTTTAGTAACACAGTAACAGAGATGCTGGTTTCTCAGTGTGAAGTTTCAGAATTCTTTTTATTAGCAGCATTAAAATTCTACTTCAGCTTTTCTAGTCAAGTAAATCTCTGTACTGTAAATACATCCTTCCAGAAATCATTCCATCACGTTCTGTATAATATTGAGGCATTTGTTGCAGGCACTTCTTCCCCACCAGAACAGATGTGGATAAAGCTGTTCACAGCTAAATTGATTCCAGTGCAGATGCAGAATGACAAGGGTACTAATGAGAACTCCAAACACTCTTGCAAAAGTATTGTTTGCAGAAGATAAATACCCATGTACAAAGCACTTGCAAATCATCCATGCTTTACTTTAGATTCCATTTCATAGCTGGTGGGGGGTTGTAAGAAGTTTAAATTTATTGCAGATAAGCCTCTGTGGCTTGACAAATCCCCCAAAATCATGGGGTAACTGTTGTTTCCCAAGCTGCCCTGATTAGCTGCTGAGCTTGTAATCACTTCTTGATTCACTTAGTTAATTTCTTTTAACATCTCTTCAAACACTGGTTTCACTTGATAGTAGTGAATTTCAATTTTTTTGCAATACACATATTTTACTTCATGTATAAATAGTCACTGTTTATTTTTACTTTGTGACAGTACTGGGAAATCAAAGGCATATTTATTGGTGTTCTTCTTGTTACTGTTGGCTTTTGTGCGCAAGTAACTCATTAGATCAGTTTTGAGATAAATCAAAAACATTAAGAGTTTTTGGAGAATGGGGAATGAAAAATCATGAGTCTGATTGTGCATTGCTTCTGAATGAGCATCACTGTTTAACCCATGATGCTGCTGGATCAAATCTTTATTAATAGATAAACTTGTTAAATCTGGACATAATCTTATTTCTGAGGAATCACTAAAATTCTCCTTCAGTCACAAATCATCACATTCTTGAAGAACAGAGCAGTTGTGGAATATGTAGGAATATGTCTAAATGAAAACCAGCCTTTGAATTTATAAAATACTCTCTTCCAGATCCTGTATCTGAAGCCACCATGGACCTTAGCAAACCTGCTGAAGTGTTATAAAAAACACTGGATGGCTGTTTTTGGTTATGTGGTGCCAAGGAATTTACTTTCAACCATTGAATATCTTTCTAAACACCTTTATACAGGTAACAGTCCCTGAGAACATTAACTATAAACTTGTAAAATGCCTCTGTGTTCTGGTTGACTTACAGAACTGACTGTGTGTGTTAATGGTCACCAAAGTCTCTGAATTATTTTTAAAAAGCAAATAATCCTTTTTCCTCCTTTGCCCCCGTGTTACGTGTGACCAAATGATCTGCATTTGCCAAATAAATTACGGAGGAGCAAAGGATATTTAATGTGGTACGTGAGGGCAGGGAAGTTTGTTTTAAAATGAAGCCAAACAAAAAAACCCCCCTGCAGACCTTCAATTTGTTTAAAGATGTCTTTGAGCACTTGATTTTGACAGACAGGCCTGGTGACCTCCCCCGGAGGGTGCTGGCACTGCCCAGGCTCCCCAGGGAATGGGCACGGCCCCGAGGCTGCCGGAGCTCCAGGAGCGTTTGGGCAGCGCTGCCAGGGATGCCCAGGGTGGGGTTGTTGGGGTGTCTGTGCAGGGCCAGGGGTGGGACTGGGTGATCCTTGGGGGTCCCTCCCAGCTCAGGATATCCTGTGATTTCATGGTTCTATCTCTTTGGGATATTGCTGTTCTGCAGAATTATTTTAGATATGCCAGTTGATCCTTGTGCAAGATCCCAGGATAAATTTGGAAGACTTGGTTAAGGAGTGAGCAATCTTATGCATGTTTCTCTGAGATTGTTGTACCTGAAGCTTCTGAACCATTTTCCTAGGCTTTTCATGTCTTCTGTTAGTCCAGGTATTTGAGTATTAAATTTGCATGCCAAGACTGATAGCTCCTGACATTTTTTTTTTCTCCCTCTCACATTAATGTCTAAACATCAGAAAAACCATTTGACTCCTCAACAGTGCATATCCTGCTCCAGGAATCCAAAAAATTGCTCCATGCTTTCAGCACCAGGTCAGACTACAACGGTGTCCTGCCCCAGGCTTATGCTGAAGTAACAAAGCTGTGTGAGACCCTCAGGGAGGTAAGGGCAGCTTTGGTGTTTGTCCACCTCACCTCATCCTCAAATTGTTCCACGTTCCAAACCTGGCTTAGATTTCTTAATTAGTCCTTTCATTTCCGCTGATTACTCCAGGAAATGTTGCTGGGGTGTTTTCTAAATGAAGACACCCTGACTTTAACTTTTATTTTATATCTGCTGATACATTTTTTCCCTAATATAAATGTGTTAGTATTGGTAGGGTGACTGAGGACCATAATTTTGTCTTAGTTACTTTCTATTGCATTTGTAGCTGATGGGCCTTAGAGGTTAAACTTGCTGTTTCTCCTTCTGACATGGGTCCCATACTGCTGTTCTTAGGTGTGTTATTTCAGTTTTCATTGTCTTGGTAGATGAAGAAGGGACTCCCTTGTATCACGTGGTTTGTGATGGTTACTGGGGGTTGTCCTGACACCTTTTGTGTTCTCAGAAATTGGTCTTCACCCCCAGCTCAGCTCTCAGTTGCTGTGGAAGAAATTTCAACTCTTGGTTATGGTTACTGTCAGTTCTGTATGTCATGGCATAAAAAACTGGAGTCATGAGCATGGATGAAACATTTGGATTTGTGGGAAAGAAGATAGGTCAGAACAGCTGTAAAGAGTTCTTGGTGTCTTTGGAAAAGGCTGAAGGGGAAAGGAAGAGGGTCAGGAGTGACCTGTGCTGGGACCTCTGTGCGATGCAGTCAGCCCTGAACCTGACGTTCTGCTGCCATGAGAACCAGGCTCTGTCTGAAAACTTGTCAGGAAGGAATTCCTGCCTGTGAGGGTGCTGAGGCCCTGGCACAGGGTGCCCAGAGAAGCTGTGGCTGCCCCTGGATCTCTAAAAGTGCCCAAGGCCAGGTTGGACGGGGCTTGGAGCAGGCTGGGCTAGTGGGAGGTGTCCCTGCCCATGGCAGGGGTGGCACTGGATGGGCTTTAAGGTCCCTCCAACCCAAACCATTGAGAGAGGCTTTGGATGCAGAGACTGTAACCAAGGTAACTCAAAGAGTTCAGCCTTGATTTCTTGAGCATTGCTTGAAAAAAATCTGTAGAAATGTGTAGATTCTGGTTTTCTGAAGTTAGGAAACAAATACATTGATTATTTGTTTGCTGAACTGTTTTATAAGGTGAGGGCAGACAGTGAGCAGGATTTATCAGAAGACATCATGGTTCTTTCAGAAAATGCTGCGTGTGAAAAAATGGAAGCCACGACGCCCAGTCTGCAAAGCACTGAGGAAAAAGAGCTACATCCCAGCTTTCACGTGGCTCAGGAAAACAGGCACCAGGAAATCTGGTCAGTCCTGGAAGGTGTTTGGAACACCATGAACTTGTACAGGTACAGCTTGCTAAAGGGGCTCAGAACTAACACATAACCTTAGATAAGTTTCAAACAAGCACATTTTAGAAAATGTGCTTTTTTACCCTGTAATTAATCTAAATTGACCCCCCCCCCCCNAACTCACCCCCCCCCCCAAAAAAAAAAAAAAATCACACAACCTGTCACACAGAAGTTGGGAGCATGCAAATTGTTATGTCAGTCTGCTGCTCCTTTTCAGTGCAGCAGCTGAAATAAATTGCCCTGAAAAGTAGAGCTGAAAACCCCACAAGTGTGAAACATGGGGTTTTTTACATGAAAATCCTGTATTTACCCATAAAATAGCATCTGAGATCTTCATTTTCTTGTGGTTATTTTCTTCCCAAACCCAGTGGAGGTTTACTAGCTTATGCAAAATTCTATGCCCTATTTTAAAACTTGAAAATCAATTTGAAATAGAAAACATTTTGTTGTTAAGCTAAATCCTTCACATTACAAAATGCAGAATCTAGGGAATTTCCTTTCTCATGTGAACTCAGAATTGCAGGAAATGAACTCCTCTTCCATCTAGATGTTTTATCACTGCTTTTAGTTTGGTTATTTTTGAAAAATCTGCTGGAAAGTCTCTGGGATGCCATATCTTTTGATAAAATCTGAATAGGTACTGTGTTTTCTCTTTGTTGTCTTAGTCTGGAATCTTTTCCCAGGGGGGGCTCTGAGCCAGCCAAGCACAAAGGAACTCCATTTCTGGTGGTCTGTGAGGACTCAGCTAATCAGCAGTGATAACTCCATTTCTGCACTGCCATTTATTCTGAGACTGTTTTAGATAGTGTGATTTATATTTGACCTTTTTGTTTTAATAGACAAAATACAAGCACACAACAGGCACTGGGTTTCTCTGAATTCTGAGCTTTCTTATTAACTGCTTTTCTGTCTCTTCTTTATTTCTTTTGAATTTCAGTGTTGAGCTATTCCAGAAGCTGGACCCCGGTGCAGTGAACATGGCTGCCAAGGCGTCGTTTGAGGAGGCTTTTTTGGGCCTGCAGAAGCTGTTGGCAGCTGTGAAGGACATCCGTGAGGGCATTGGCAGGTGAGCACTGCAGCTGAGCACAAAATGTGTGACGGGCACCTGAAGTCACAAAAGTCTGAAATATTTCAGCACCAAACCACTCTTTATTCTGTGTGCTTAGTGACACGACTTGCAGTAAAAATCCTGCTGTCAAGACTACCTTGAAGCATTTCTTGGTAGCAAGAGATCATGAAAGTGTTGCAGACATGGAGATCTCTTGTAGAGAATTGTTTATGTCTGGGATTTGTTTTCCAGTGTTTGACCAGCGAGTCGCCTCCGCTCAGGTGTAACTGGAGCTATTAATGATTAATGATTATGATTAATACATCAGTTCTGATGGCAGGAACTTTGAATAATTCAGGGCATTTTTGTTTCAAACGTGAGGCCCACTTGGATGGGGGGAAAGTTCCAACAGAGTGAAGGATATAAAGTTCGGGGGCTTTGCTGTTCCCAGTTCTCCATGACAACCATAACAATGACAATAGCTGGATTCTCTCTTTAGGCAGGATCATATTCCCTCTGTCTTCACAGAATCACAGAATCCCAGAATGGTTTGGGTGGGAGGGGACCTCAAAGCCCATCCAGTGCCCCCCCTGCCATGGGCAGGGACCCCTCCCACCAGCCCAGGTTGCTCCAAGCCCCATCCAGCCTGGCCTTGGGCACTGCCAGGGATCCAGGGGCAGCCACAGCTTCTCTGGGCACCCTGTGCCAGGGCCTCCCCACCCTCACAGGGAAGAATTCCTTCCCAATATCCCATCTAACCCTGCCTGCTGGCAATGGGAGCCCCATCCCTCTGCCCTTTTTCATACAGCACAAAAAATTGGAACTTTTGGGAAGAATAAGGAATCTCCTGTGTAGTCTTGGCTTAGTCCTTTTTTCACGGCAGTGAAATATAGATCCATTCCAAGAATTGCAGTCTTTCTTTCAAAGACAAATGATCAAAATATTGTAAAATTAGAAGCAGAAAAATATGGGTAGAAATGTGAGCTCGAGCAGCTGAGTGCTGATGGATTCCATTCATTGCTGGTGGGTTTTTTCCCTCTAAGGAAATTGTTTCAATAAAGCAGGTTGCTGCTAAACTTTGCTCTCTTCAGTCCAATCCTAAAGTTTTTGCAGCAGATCCTGTGGTATCAGTTTATAGAGTTGGATGAGATTTAATGGGAATATGGAATATTCAGGATGGTTATTTTTGTGTTGCAGAGGTGTTTCATTAAAAACTGCTGGTTTTCTTTGTATGGGAGAGCTCTGTAAAACGAAGAAATCCTGAAATACACAGGCTGGTGGTTGGAATGGAGTAGCTTTCCTGGACACTTTGGAAATGCTCTGATGTGCAGGTTTGCAGTAGGTGGCATCATGGAGCAAGAGATGGGGAGAATTTGCACCAAGCATTCGCTGCTTTGGCCTTGAGTGGAGGGATTTAAGGGAGTTTGAGACTTCGGAGGAGCTTTTCCAAAGAGTCAGGAGCCAGGTTAATGTCTCGTTGCAGTTTTATGGATATTACAGAGTATTAAAGCAAAAATTCAGAAGTTTTCATAGAATCGGAATGGTTGGGGTTTGGAAGGGACCTTAAAGCTGATCTTGTTCCACCCCCTGCAATGGGCAGGGACACCTCACTTTCGTTTTGCTCTAAAACTGACCTAGCAGTGCATTTATTTTTCCTGATTTTTGAAAAAATACCTTTCAGTGACTTAATCTAATGGCATGATTGTAGAAAAGGAGGCACTGGATTAAAAGTAGTGAGAAAGTTCTGTCTTGAATATCTGGAGGTAACACAGCTTTAGTGATAAAACAGAACTGTTTCTGTGGTACCTTCTGGTCCCTGCTGTCCAGAACAAAGAAGAGAGAAAACATCTTGTGAAAGTTTGGAAGCTTTACCACTAAATTATATTGAAAGTTCAACTGCATTAAAAATTAATATTTTCAGATCATTCAAAACAATTAGAAAAACATAATGATGCTTTTTGAGATAAACGTAATGATACCCTTAAATCATAAAAAAAATACTGCACCAGTGGCACTACCCCAGGTATTCTGGCTGGATGGCCAGAACATGTTAATGACAAATACAGATATGGAAAAGGAAAAAAAAAAAAAGCTGTTTCATTGGAGATGTCTCAGTAACAGCTTTTGGCACCTTACCCTGTCCTGGTAGCTTTTGTCACACCATGCAGGTTTTTCATTTTATCGTGGCTTCTTCCTCCAGCAGCACTGGTAGCAGGCTGGTGTTTATATTGCACAATTCTGCATGCCAGAGGTGTGTTACAGCCTTCAGCTCTGAAATTAAGAATGATCAGTATGGTTAGTATATTCTAACTATATACCATTACTACTGGTCTTGAGCAAAGGTTATTAAATCTCTGAAATCCAAGCATCCAGTAAAATTGTGTAACCGTGGCATGATTTTAAATAATTTTGGATTGAGGATTTCTGAGTGTTCTCACTGGTGGTTTATATTTGTATTTGGGTTGGGTGTTATTTGGAACCAGTTAATTGGGGCACCTCATTTAAGGTCTCTTAAATGAACTCTTTAAAATAAAATAGGGGTTTAGATTAGCTGATGTTTACCCTCAGCTGAGTAGAACTTGTGATTCCAAGCTGTTATATGCACCCCTAGGGAACTGGACATTGTCTTCATGTTTCCTGCCAAGTTTCTTTTAGATAAGAAATCCTTGTTCATAGAAAAGAAAGAAAATATAGTCTTTGGTGAATTGATACAGTCATTTCTAGTTGCATTTTTTCTTTTCATCTGTTGGCTAAGAAAGAGGGGTTTTTTTGTTCATATGCCAACTGTAAAATCACTCACAGCTTATAGCATATACACTTAGCTACAGGCCTCCTAAATATTTATACTAATATGCTGTCACCTGTAAAAATATTTGTCTGTTACTGACTGCATAAGGAGCCTGAATCCTGCTTTTCTAATATTTTATCTAAATGGAATGTCTCTTACACTCCCAATGGTTTGGAAAAATGTGGTTTAGTCAAGGGCTCCATAAACATTTGTAAATTAAAAGTGTAATTTCTTAGGATTTCAGTAGTGCAGGAGAGTGTTACCATATCAGAACTGGTCGCTGAATTTAAATAATGTAAAAACAATTCTGCAGTTTTACTAATTTTAGTACAGAATTCCACAGATGTAGAGAAACTGTGTCCTCTTTATTCTTTCAGCTGGTCAGTGGAGGAATTGAGATTTCTTTTCCTTGGTGTCTCATTAGAGAATTGTCTTCATTCTCTTAGGCTCCTGTGGCAGTTAACAATTTCTGCCATAAAGTCCCAATTAAGTCTCTGGATGAAGAGCTCTGCCTTTAATCTTGCTCTGCATACAGTCTCTTTCTGTAAAGTAAAATGGAGATTAGCTCCCAGTTCAAAATATCAGACATTCCAGTCACTACGTGTTGGATCTTTATGGTTTTATGCATTTAGGTGAAACCTGAAACTGAACTTACCTGCTGCCTTCTTTGCTGCCAGGCCCAAATTTGTCCTTTATTGAAATGTTCTGTTATGCCCATTTTAATGACAACTCTAAGAAATAAAGCTCAAATAGAGCTGGAACTGGGCGGCGCTCCCCAAGGGGCAGGGCTGGAACTGGGCAGCGCTCCCCAAGGAAATTCAGGGGACTTCTCCCCACACCAAAGCCAAGCTCGTGCTTTCTGTCCCTGTGGAAGTGCCTCGGCCGTCAGCCCCTGCTGGCACCCCTGGCTTTACAGGCTCAAGGCGCAGCGGCTTTTACAGGCCCGTGTTTGAAACCTTTCTGCTTTTCAGACTGCTC
>WEIT01011363.1:72162-93677 GCA_013389985.1 Dryoscopus gambensis
ATGGGAGCTGCCGGGTGGGAATGGGAGCTGCCAGGGGGAATGGGAGCTGCTGGGGGTGGGGGAATGGGAGCTGCTGGAGTGGGAATGGGAGCTGCCAGGGGGAATGGGAGCTGCTGGGGGTGGGGGAATGGGAGCTGCTGGAGTGGGAATGGGAGCTGCCAGGGGGAGTGGGAGCTGCTGTGCAGTTCCAGCTGCCAGGATTCCCAGCGTTTCCAAGGAGGGTTGCTGGCAGCTTCTCCCTGCCGGGGTTTTCCGCTGTCAAAGCCGATTGTCCCTGAGGTGCCCGGGAAAGGTTCCGTGGTGTTTTTAGGCAGAGCAGCCAGTTGGTTCCCTTCCTGACTCATAGTTGGCAGGTTTAAGGGAAACATTTTGGGTGCTGCTTCTTAGGAAGGGGAGGAGGAATGCGTGACTAATTTTTGGTGATAATTCCTACGAAAAATGATGAGAAAAAGCAGTGGGCACTCCAGTTACAATAAATCCTGTGCTGTGTCATGGTCTTCCAGCCTGCTTCGAACACAAGGTCCTTTAACTGGGATTTTTTAACTTGTTCTGTTACTTTCCTGTTTTTTTCAATTCCTAATTAATTCATTTATAAGTGAAGCTTACAGCCTGGGAGAGGAAAATTTGGGTACTTTCCCATGGGAAAGTAAATAAAGCTTTCCCCAAAAGACTTTTTCTTCTTCCAAGTTCAGTCATTATCTTAATCATTATTTAACTATGTAAGACTTAAAAACCAGAATTTTATCAGTATTTCTTTATATATATAAGGTGTTACTTGTGTTTTAATGTTGATTTTAAGGTACATTTTGCAGCATTTAGGAGGGTTCTGCTTTTCCTGGTGAATGCAAATGAGGTTACACTGAGGTGGAACTGAATTGTATCTGTCTAAATAGATGAGGATAATTAATTTTGTTAAAAACCAGCTTCCTTATTGGATCAGCTTTGGACCTTTGTGGAAAAGGGTGTCCAAGGAGGTGCTTTATTAAAGCCACCTCTCTTCAGCTGCCACATTCCACTGGCCCTTGGCAGTATCGGGTGGGAACTCGGTGGTTATCAGAAGTAGCAAAACTGGGAAGTGAGTTGCAGCATTTCGGCTGCACGTGGGAGTCTGGGGGGAATGAGTTAAAGCTGGGCTGGGAATGTTGTGTATCCTGGGAAGCTTTGCTGTGGTTCCTCATGAGCCCGTGGGCCTTGCTACTGGGCACCAAAGTGCTTCCAGTTAGTGCTGGGTTTCCTCCCTCCTCGTACAGAAGTGGCTCACAAAAACATGGAGGGAATTTTTAATTAGGAAAAGCCTCCAGAAAAGCCCTCACAGAAATAATAAGCTCTTTAATTCTGTTAGAGGAGCGGAAGGGAAAATTCCTCAAAGTTCATAATTTCCTTTTTGTTCAAGTAATCTTTTTTCCCCTTGAAGGTCTCTGACTTATTTAACTCTTTCATAGAATCCTTTTCTATTTGCTTTAAAGCATCCCCGAACTTTTCTTTTTCAGAATTTTGACCCCAGCCAGCAGTTTCCAAGATATTTGGACCCTCTATAACTTCCTCAGAAGACATGAGGTATGACATTTTCTTCAGTGTTTGGTCACTTCACTTAAAGCTTTTATTTCAAGTAGCTCTGAGGTCATGTCTCATCACTGTATTTCCACCAAGAATTTTGATTCTTTGCTCTTATTTATTAGCTGTTGAACATAAAGATAGATTTTTGGTTGGATTTCAACAGGTATTTGAGTTGTTTGTGTGATTTGCTGAGTGCTCACTTGGTGTGAATTATCTGCTGTTGAGAGTAAAAAGCCTTTAAATGAATGTTTTTAGTAGAATATTTCTCTGTTTAATGTATTACATATTTCAGGCTTGCAGTGCTCTGCTGTGCAGGGAAATATATTTGGGGTTTGGGCCTTCACATACATTTTTGGAATTGATGCAAGTCAGAGCTTATTTCATTTGAGATACACACACATAGATATTTATATTTATATATATATGTATATCTAAATAAAACTATTGGGTAACTTGGGAGGAAGAATTATTGAAGGTCTTTCACATTTGTGCAGAAGTGGTTAGAAAATGGAGCTGGAATTTGTAATGTTAGATTTTATTATACGATACAGGATCTCTTTTTTAATGTACTGTCTCAACTTGAGAGCCTGGTAGGGAATACATGAGCTGTATCTGCTATTCCTTCTGCATAATTGTAGCAGACATGTGATACTTGATAAATGACTATATAAATTCTTTTTTCTTTGTGTTAGATCAATAACAGTCTGAAATTCACTGCTGAGGAGCTGTATGAGTGTGTTTCACAGGAGCTGTACAGGTGAGCCAGTTACTGACCCCACCATGGGGATTGAGGCAGCTTTTTCACATGTATTACCCAAGGTACCATGAGAGGAATCATCTGGGTCAATAAAAAATGCCCCCTTTGTAGGAACAGTGCAGGGAAAATAAATAGGGGATTTTTAAAATTCCCTTTTTCAATTTAATGCTCAATTAACACGGAGCAGGAGAGGACAGAAATTAAATTTGAGATGAGGCATCAGTGCCTACATGGTGATTTTCAGCTGTTGGAGGTGAGGTGTTGGGCCCTCTTTCCTCTGCCGGTGGTTTCTGGCTCATTTCTTTATGAATTTGTGTCACTGAGGGTTTGTGAGTTTTCTCACAAACCTCTGTGAGGTTTCTAAAATGCTATCATGGGTTTTTAATAATTCTGAGCTGGCTAATAAAGGACAGGTAACTGGTTTTTGCTGTTATGTGGATATGAATGAGCTGTCACTGGCCAGGATCCGCTGAGTGAAAGGCTGGATGGTGAATTACTCTAAAAAGCTTCCCTTTGCCTGGACTGATTCTGGGTCCCTGAATCTTCTGTGAAGTTCAGCGTGCAGATTGCAACATCGGGGGAGAAAGTTATGCAGCGAGAGAGACATTCAATATTTGTATCAGTAATAAGAAACAGTTTAAAAAGCTTCACTCCCACGAGTTGATGGCTCTAGACATGTATTGATACAGGCAGAAAGAAAACAGTATGTGGAAATTTGTGCTCAGCAGAGTAAAACAAGTACTTTGGAGACTGCTCTGGCAGCCCTCAGGCTGTGCTTGGGGAACTCAGGGATGGGGGTTTTCTTCCTTTTTTTGAGGAGCAGCTTTTAAATGGTCTTTTGAGAAAGAATCTTTTGGAAACCAAAGTTAGGGCATGTTTATATGTGATCAAGTCGAGATTCCTCTTTTGAAAGCGTCTAAGTCATAAGGGGGCGTATCCAGATCCTTACTCTGGGTGTGAATACAGGATATGTCAGGGTATGAAGGATGGTTTGAACTGAACCTTCCAGAATCCCAGATCTCTCCAGAAAGTGGATGTCAGTGACCTCTCCTGCTGCTTGTTCCACTTTACCTGCCCCAGAAGGGAACAGGAGCTGTGCTTGTGGCAGCTGTGGGTTGGCTGTTGCAAGGAGCTCACGAGAAATCCTCAGGTTTAGCAGCTGTAGCGCAAAAGTCACTACTGCTGCTTGGAGTTTGATGGAAACGTCCTTGAAAACTTAAGGAGTATTTGTAAAGATTTCTATTCTGCTGTACCCTGCTAACCTTTCTCTCCTGTCTCCCAGGGAGAGGCTGGAAGTGGGCTGCTGCCAGCTGGCCCAGCTGGAGCAGACGCTGGAGCAGTGCCAGGCATCCGTGCACAGGGAGGCCGAGAGCCGGGGCTGGCTCTGACCCGGCTCAGCCGCGTGAGCTCCGCCTCCTCAGGGGGAGGAGAGGGAAGTGCTGGAGGAGCCAAAAACCTGCCGCGTCGTCTTCCTCAGTGTGCTGGTTTGGGTTGCAGTTGAAGGGAAAAAGACAGTTCCACGTGGACATTCAGTGTCGAGATTTCTGCTGAGGATTTTGTTCAGTACTAGAATGTTCTGTCTTGAGTGAGGGTGCGGCTGTGTAGCCGTGGATAACCAGGAGAAGCAGGGCTGGTTTGGGATGCAGCAGCTGTGCTGGGCTGCTCTGAGCATCCAGCGTTCCTGTGAGGAGCTGAGCTGTTAATGGTTGTACAGGAAAACCCCTGTGGCTTTTTTGCTGATACTTTACAAGTGACAAGTGAGAGAAAGGAATCTGTTGTGGCACCCGGGGGCTTGGAAGGGCAGGAAGTATTGGAGTGCAAAGCAAGGAACAAAGGACTGACCCACACCTATGTGTGTGTCCTGTGCAGTGAAGGCTTAGGAGAGGATGTAGAGTGGGCAAAGGAACAGATTGATGCTCGTTTTTCCTTAAAGACAAAACAGACCCCCCACCCTCATGCAGGTGTCTGTCCCAGACCCCTTTACAGAGGAAGAGGCTGTTTCTCCTTTGTTTAAGCAGGCATTTTATCTCCATACAGTGGAAACCTGCTAGCAGTGCTCTTGGGGAAGCCCCTCATCCTGCTCTTGCCACATCCTCCTGCAAGGTGGGCCTGGTCTTCCCTGCTCTCCAGGTGACATCCCTCTCTGGCTGCACTGTTAGTTGCTTTCCAGAACTGCTTTAAGTCTATGAAACTTTCCAAAAGCCATTTTCTAAGGCCTTTAATACTACCTCTTCTGTGTATGTATTTGTACAGAGATGAGCTGACTGGCAAAGTTCTAAAGTGTCTATTTTGATATTAACTTTTGGATGTATTTGTAAACTCTTGATTGTAAAAATGTAATTTATTGTTACATTAAACAGTGGTTAATTCTGAGCAGCTCTGCCCAGTCCCTGTGCAGGCAAGTGCAGCACAGTCTTGCCCAGGCCCCTGTGCCAGGCTGGTGGGAGGAGGCCCTGCTGAAGTCCAGTTGCTGTGTGAGGCTGTTTCCATGGGGCAGGTTGTGTGCCAACCCTGGCCCAGCCGCAGCACGCGCTGGCCGTGCTCTGCAGGGCAGCTGGAGGCTCTTGTGGAGGAAAAGTGCCTTGTTCCCCACTGTCCTGGCTCTCCCTGCTCAGCTGGAGCAGCTTCCCAGCCTGCAGGGGCCAAGGAATTTCCTGGGCCTGGTGTGTTTTCCCCCTCCAAGGGGAAGCTGGAGCAGCCGGCTCCTGCCTGCCCCACTGCCTCGGACCTGGCCTAGCGCCAGCACGGGTGTGGCTGGTCCCTAACGCTGCCCCGGTGAAGGAGTAGCTCCGGGTGCAGCTTTGCCTCCCCTGCCCTGTGGGGCACTACCCAGCGCTGCCGGAGGTTTCTGTACACAGCCCCTGAGCAGGGAAGCGCCCTGGCCCAGACACCCCCCAGGGGTTGTGGTGCTCCCAGCCCGCTCTCAGCAGCAGCGAGCCTGACTCTCCCCTGCAGGCACGAGGGACACGGGACACCTCACCCCCTGCCCCTGTCCTGTGCCTACATCATCTGAAATGTCACTTTTAGTATCACACACTCCTCTTTGAACACCGCCTCCTGGAAGAAAAGGACACAGAGCCAGGTCAAGGCACGCCCGTGGTGCGAGGGTTTCCCAAAAGGTACCTTTAATGTGTTTGCAGCAGCAGCAAGCAGTCAGTGCTAGTTTTGGCACCCAGAGTTAGATGTGCAGCACTACACATTAGACACCAAGTCATCCCACCCCAATGTTTGATCCATAGGAATAGATAGAGTGAACTAAAACAGGACTATGAGCACATACAAAATCAAGTTATTCATGTTCTATCACACTTCCAGCTGGTAATATTAGAAAAATAAACTTAAGACAGGTACTACAACACATTTTCTTTGCCAGCTGGCTAGAGTTTAAAACCCATGAGAACCCCCCTCCCCAAGTAGTTGTACAAAGATCAGCTCACCCAGAGTAACAAAACTGCTGTACAGAAAGCGCACCCTGCATTCTCCTCAAAGTACTTGGAGCCAGAATCCTTTTCCCACCCTAGAGAGTCTCGGCTGTGTCACATCCAGAAACCCTGTGCAGCTCTAAGGAAGGTGGTGCACACTAACTCACACTATTGCAGCAGAGGCAGCAGCTCACCTGTGGGGGCAATCCACTGTCCCACTTGGGCTCTAGGAACTCCAAGGCTCTCTTTGTTTCAATAGCCATTTATCTGCTATTTGCATTTCAACAGACAATACTCTGCTGAGTATATAAAAACTGTTATAAAAAGGCAATTGTAAAAGATAAGGTATTAGCAGAGGCATGTCAGCTTTTTTTAATAAAAAAAATAGCCATTATATCTGTTTAAATAAGGCTTCTTGCTACAGCTTGTTCCAGTTACTGAAGGAAACCAAGGCCTGATGGAAGAAAAAAACATTATCCCCCACAAATGTTACCCTTCCTGCCCCAAGAACACACCTCCAGGAAGTCATCCAATGTGCAAAGTGACAAACACTGGGGGAAGCTCCTGAAATGATATGCCCAGTCTAGTTTCTCTTGCATTATCATCAAAATCTTAAAACCAAAACTTCTAAAATACACAAAAACCCCTTCATCTCAATATTCTTTCCAAAACAAATATATACAGCACATTAATATGCAATATGCAAAAGCTCTGTGTTGCTGTTGGCAACGTCTATGCCCTCCCCACCCCTATTCACAGGTGTACCTCTACTGAAACACAATTACATCACTAAGCCTGTTAGTTTGAAAAGGGAATTTAATTCACTTAAAACTTGTAAATTTTGGTGTAGGGGCTCCACTCGTTTGACTCTGGATTGTAGACCTCGAGCGTGTTCAAGAACTCATTGCCATCAAAGCCCCCCACCGCATAAATGGTGTTGGCCACGGTGGTGATGCCGGCATTGCTCCTGGGCGTGGTCATGCTGCCCATCATCTTCCACTCGTTCCTTCCAGGGTCGTACATCTCCACGCAGTTCACCGCGTGCGTGCCGTCAAAGCCTCCGGCCACAAAGAGCTTTCCTGTGGGAGGAAAGGGAGCCACGCTCACTGCTCAGCACCAGCCGGCCGCCCTGTGTTCCCACCAGGAGGCTGGACAAAGCCCAAAGGGCCCCCAGCTCTTGTCACAGACCTTGGCCTGGTCAAGGTCTGCAATTACTGAAATGACCTGCTTTGGGTCTCCTGCCCGTGACAGCTGACAGGAATTTGAGTCAGAGTTAAGGGCAAAGTCCAAACAGGTGCAGCTCTAGAAGCTGCACAGTGATGCTTTGAGAAGAGGTGGGGTGAATGCTCCACAACTGAGAGGTTTTTGTTTTTTAACTAAAACTGGCAGTTTAGCCAGGCTCCTACTGAATCCCTGCCAAAAATGGAGCACAGCTTTGTATTCTACTCGCATCAGAGCAAACACGGAAGGCCCCGAGGTGGCAGCAGCCGCCCCGGCCCTACCATCACGGACAGCCACGCCGGCGCCGCGCCGTGCCACGTTCATGGGTGCCATCAGGGTCCAGGTGTTGTTCTCGGGGTTGTAGCGCTCCACGCTGTTGAGGCAGTTCCACGACTCAGCCCCACCAATGATGTACAGATACCCTCCCAGCTCACACACGGCCGACTGGTGCCTCCCTGCAACCAAAGCCAGCACAGTCAGCCACCAGCAGCAGCAACTCACAGGGGCTTTGCTTCGGTGTAGATTTCAGTTTGGCGCAGCTCTGCAATTGCCCTTTTCTCCCCTGCCCTCCCCAGCAAACTTACGGATGTTAAGGGGAGCACAGCTCGTCCAAGCCTTTGTTACAGGATCAAACACATCGCAGTTCTTCAGTCCCTTCTGGCCATAGGGATCAGAACCTCCCACAATGTACAGCTTTCCGTTCAGGGCACACACTCCTGTTGACAGAGGAAAGAATGGGAAATGAGTAAGAACTGGCAGAGTTTCCACCCCACGGTGCGGGTGCTGCAGAGGCCTCACCTGCATTGCAGCGGTTGGTCCGCAGCTCCGGGACAGGCGTCCAGTCATCAATCTCAGGCTCGTACATCTCGCCACAGCTCAAGTCATCTGAGTGGCCGTTCGACCCACCCACGACATACAGCTGCCCCTGAGAGGAACAAACCAACACCCGTCACCTCTGAGCACACCACACTCAGCCCGTGAGCACTCGGCTAACTGCAGAACTACGGAGAAACAACTTCTAGAGCCATCCTGTTCAGTGTGCCCCGTTAAGCTCAGCCCAGGCAGGGCAGTGTCCCACAGGCCTGCTCCCCACTCCACACACCATCAGCACTGCCATCTGGAACCGGGCCCTCGGCGTCCTCATGGGCGCGATGAACGTCCAGGTGTCCTTCTCAGGGTCGTAGCACTCCACGGTGCGCAGGCACTCCTCCCTGTTGTAGCCCCCTGCAAGCGAGAGGTTACTGGCCCCACATTCAGAGGCACCAGCCCACCCCCCGGCCCGGTGCCCGCGCCGCAGCTCACCCGCAGCGATGAGCCTGCCGTTCAGCTCGGCCGTGCCCAGCCCCGAGCGCGCGTACTGCATGGGGGACATGGGCCTCTCCACGAGGTCGCTGGGCTGCAGCTCGAAGCTCAGGCTCTTCAGCAGCCGCGGGGTGCTCGAAGGGGAGCTCTGGGGGCTGTTGCGGCCGTGCAGGAAGATCACGCACAGCACCCCGTCCAGCACGGCCAGGCACAGGTACGTGTTACCTGTGGGGACACCACACCGCCACCGTCAGCACGGTGCCACGTGAAGGGGGACTGAGCTGGGTGCCAAATGGGCTCTGCTGGCTGTGCTTCTCCCCTTGGCAGCACAAAAACTTCATTTTTTCAGGCTACTGGTTCCAAGTGTTAGTTAAGTGTTAGTTATTGACAACTATGCTTTAGATACTAAAAGGGTGCTTGAAGGACACACGACAGCAACTTAAAGATGTGCTAGGAGTCTCCTCACACACACAGAGCAAACAGCTCTGTTGATCTATAACTGCCTCTCTCCTTAGGATTTTCTAGGAAAATGATACACACGATGGATTTGGTTGATAAGGAACTGAGATGTATGTGATCCCAGTTCGGCCCATGTACAGCAGAAGCACCCTACAAATTACTTGTATCATCAGTAAGAAAAAACACCTCAGCATTCCTCAGAGGTGTGAAGGAAATCCCCAGGGAGCAGGAGGTGGCAGGTACCCGAGACCAGACACATCTGTTAGACAACCCCTGCCCCTGTTACTCACTCGAAGTCTTCTCTGAAGCAATGATTTTCCACTCGTGTTTAGGACTCTGAACAGTAGCATTTGGAGAAAGACTTCCAGAGGAGCTGCTACTGATCTGCTTGTGATCATTCTCACGTGGTGGCCTCTTCTGCAAAATCAAAAGGCAGCTACAGAAACCTAGCCAGAGATGAGATACTATGTAGCTACTCCAGAGCACACTCGTCTACCACCTCCGCAGAGCAGCATTTATAGCACACCTATATTTTCAGCAGAACATTTTGCCTGCCCAGCAACAGTGGCCAAAAACCACCCTACACTTTTCTCCTGGGACTCACTTCATCCTGTGACTGTAGCTTTATATTGCTGGTGCTGGACTGCAAATCCCTGGAAGCGAGTGTGTGTTCCTAGCAGGATTTACAAATGTAAGGAAAGAGCTGCATGCAGCTGGAGAGAACTGAGCTACCACCTAGGAGCCTCACTCCCAAGCTGTGCTTCTGGAATTCGAGTTAGTTATATAACGCTATTTGGAAGTGAATTAACTATTCTCTTCATTCCCTGAAGACAAATTAATTTCACCTCAGTTCCTCTCTGTGCTCAGATAAGCTGTTTCTTGGATTGTACTCCCTTGATACTTCCCACTAACAGATTCCTGCCTTCTTTTCATCTCCAATTAAATTTATACTGTAGCTTACATTATTTTGCTCAATTAAGAAAAACCTCAAAATATCCAGTTTCAGCACAGTTGGCTGGGTTGTTGAGGCCCTTCCTGAAGCACGGGAAGTTACCGCACTGTCTATTCTGTTCAGCAGCAGAGTTTATGACCACAGTCCCAAGTTTGCGATGCTTGCACAGTTCCCTGGAGCCTGATCTCCATGGAAACTGTCACAAGACTTCTGAAACACATCACCTAACTCAGATAAGCTCACACAGAGGAGCTGGATTGCTAAGCTCAGCTCACCGCGACAACCAGCGCGCTTGCGGAGAACATTTTTATTTCTGAACCTTCATCCATTTAACCACTTATGCTCTTATCTTTAAACTGCCTTGACAGCAACAGAAAATAAAAAGTTTTATAATTTAAAAATGTAAAAGTTACAATTTTTCCAGGACTGGCATCCAGGGTTTTTTTAGTGTTAGTTCTCTCAACTGTTTAGGATGTCTGAAGTTGGTGATTTTTCTTATCAGAAAGGATTTGTAGAAAAATGTTGAGGAGTCCTGGTCTTATTTCTAAAAATGAACTTTCTGAACATTCACCTCTCTGCTTCTAAGCGTTACAAGTGGTTTTCAGAGGTGGAGAACTCTGTGAAGGCTTTCTAAAAACAATTAAGAAACTAGGAAATTAGCTAGCTTTTCCTTTTCCTCTCATTTCACTTCTAAAATCCACATTCTGGGATGGACAGTGTTCTACATACATATTAGCTAAAAATTTCAAGAAGGAAACTTTTTGTATGAAAATGTTCACTGTTATAAAATATTACAATGTATTTGCTTCAAAATCATAAATTTAAACCAAGTTAATTTGTATAAAGCAACTGATAACTTGCAACTGTTAGTCCTTTTTTATTCTTTCTATCTTAGCCTGCATTGTACCAAGCGGTGTGGTTTTCTGGAGCTCAGGATTACACCTGGTTAGAAATAAAAAAAATAAAAGCCATAAAAAAAGACCTCTCAAAAAGCACAGGAGCACTGATTTGCACTCAGTGAAAGCATCAGAGAGATCTGGCAGCTACACCAGCAGTGCAGCTGAACAAAAGAAGCTGACGCTGGCAGCTGAAGGATTAGAACTCGGATCTGGAATCTTTTTCTGGGCCAAATTTAACAGACACTTTCCCCACTGAAAGCCAAGCAGTCCATGCTTCTCTACAGTTTCTGGGAACTCTACAAGGTCTCAGCTGACTCCCTACAGCTCAGTGCTTGTCTGCCTCTTCTTTCTTCTAACAGCCAGGATTGATTTTGAAGTCTGAATTAAAGCGCTCTGTTTTGCAAGGGCTGAGAGTCAGCCCAGCCTGCCAAAGAGACAGAAGCTGAGAGCATATCATGGCCTGCAGCAGCTTCCAGCCAGACACCTTCTTGTGGTGCATTTCTCCACTACAGCACCTGCTGCCTCCTCTGCCAGCAGAACACAGGACTTCAGGCGTGCCGTAAACTGCTCCAGTCTACCTGGGGTTACCTCAGACTGTCTGCAAGTTGTACCTGCACAAACTGAATGTGGTCATCATCACTGCCATACACCTCAGCCTGTCCATCTAGCAGATTTCCATCAAGCAGCTTGTGATCAGCTGAGTAGTACAGCGTTTGCACCTGCAAAAACAACAACAGAACACCCATGTGGCTGCTGCCTCCGTGCTCCTCAGCTACAGGCACATTACCCCCAGGCACCACACTGCTCATCAGCTCATCTCAAGCTTGCACAGTGGCAAAACTAAAAGGAAGCAGATGTCATGGTGGCAATCTTCAAACAGGGGGTGAAGGTTCCTTCCCTTCTCAGCTTGAGAGAAATCTTCATTTTCCATGGGCTTCTGCTGTTTTCCCAGCACAGAAACATTAGACAAGCAAAAGGCACATTAATTTGCGGAGTTACACAAATTCACAGTCTCATGCAAGCATTTTCCTTATCCCTGCACACAAGTTTTCTGCTTTGAAAAATACACATACTTATCTCCATCAAAAAAGGCCAAGAGAAGCCAACAGTGGACTCTAAAAGAAAGGTATGCAAATGAGGGAAGACAACACATTTTAAGTTCTGGAAGAAACTGTTGTCCACCACTGAAATCAGATGCAGCTGTTTAAATCAAATGCATCTTAATTTCAACATGATCAAAGCTTTTAAATGAATTTCTCCAAGAGGAAATACACACTTGATATTATATGACAGCGTCAACATATACTTTTGCCTAGACAAGTGTTTCTGGGGATCTTTCGTGCTTGTAATAACAGACTTGGAAAATTTCGATGTTTCATGAGATTTGGTAAAGTCCATTTGCCGGAGCTAATTGAAAATTTTGTCTCCCCGCTAATTTTGCCATTAAACACTGCCCAGGCGACATCTACCATTAGTATTCATGAGTAAAGCCATTTAACAACACACAAATTTCATAATAATGCATCCTGTAAAGGAGTAAGTAAACACCATTAAATCATCATGATCGTTCTCTGCCCACAGCGGATTTTCTTAGGAGCACTGGGGCAGGACTGCTGCTTCTGTACGTGTCAATACACTTGAGGCTCTTCTTGGTTCTTCAGCCTTGGTATCCTAGTTTTGTTAATAAACCTATGGGGAGATAAACCAACGGGGAGGAACAACCATTAGAAGCTTTTACCTACTATGCATTTACAAGCAAAACCTGCAAAGGAAAACATCACCAATCTACGGTAAGTCTCAGTACCACCTCCCCACACTAAAGCAGATACAGGCCACTCTGAGGCTACTATGCAGCAACAGGGAGCAAAAAAAAAGGAAAGTGAAGACCAGTCTGAACAGTGCATTCAGCTCACCTGAACACCCCCCCAGTTTCTCAGCTTAGGGGTACCTACAGCAAAATTTAAATTCTTTAGGGTCATAGTTAAAAAAGTGAAAAAATAAAAAAAATTAAAAGTAAAAAAGGGATCATCCTTCATATTGGCTTTTTTCTTGTTTCTGTTTTTTTTTTCTTTTAATGTTTAACCCCAAAGTCCCATTTTCTTAAAGACTAACCTCTTCCATTAGATCTTCCAGGCTGCCTCCGTTCTCCCAGATGCTGCGCTGTACCCAGTTGATTACCTTTGTGTACAATTTGCCATTGCTGGGTAGGCCAACATTGTCTTCCAGCATTATTTCAAGCTTGAGAGAGAAGAGAAAAGATGATTTACTCTCTAGGAATTACCCTGTAGCATGCTGTGCTTTACACAGCGAGCACAACTCTCTCTCTACCACAGAGCCAGAAAACACCACAAGGAGCTTTCAGCCTATGGAACCAGGAAGCACACTTAAATACAATCACCTTTTACACCTGGAAAGGGTGGCAGCACGTGTTCTCTGCAGTTAAGGTTCACAGCAGGAAGAACAGGGGACAGATCCAGAGCTGTCACATTGCTGGCAGCAGTCAGTACACCAAGCTTTCCTTCCCCCAAAAGGGAAGGAAATCCTAGCTGCTCCTCAGGCTGCTTTTTGGAAATCCTATACCAGAGGGAATTCTACAAACTTAAGCTAACCTTTAACCGTGGGAGCTTCAGAAATTCCTCCTGTTCTGAAATCTCTACAAGGTGTTCCTGAATGTAGCCATCAATCTTGTTCAACAACCGAGGGTCTCCCATGCAGCTGGCGAAGTTCCGGTAGGAGATGCAGCTCTGCACGTCCATCTTGGACAGCAAATAGTCACCACAAACCTGGCAAGAAAAGAGCTGCAGCTTAGTGTACAAGCAGAGAGTTTTTATACATTTAAATTATCTATCCCAACATACAGCAACAGCTGTTTTCTAACTGCAGAGCAGTGACTGCTGTCATCCCCATGCCAGTGCTGTAAAGGGAATGTTGCCTTCCACAGGAATATGCACATCTTAAATGAAAAAGTCAGACACATCTGAAAGCTACGGACATCTACACTGACCCCTGCTTTTCTACTGAACACCTATCCAAAACTATTTCTCAGTCAGGTGAGCTAATAATCCCAATTCCCTTGTAAAGGGTACCCCTATCTGCAGCCAAGGATACTTCCAAAGTCAAGCACTACCAAATTTATGTTCAGAAGTGTGTGAATTATTCTTTTTCTGACAGATTTACAGGCTTCTTCATGCTCCCAACACAACCAAGCACAGCACTGCTGCCACAGACTTGAAGGTAAGGAATCAGCCAAGATTCAAAACTGTATTTTTTACACAGGTGCACAGATACAAAACATAGCTTCGGAGAACACTCTGGCACCAAGACAGCTCAAGTGGAAGCAACACATCCAGCTGGCCCCAAATCAATACAGTGCTAAGGAACATCGACAGCAGCTTTGTGCTGAGCACTTCTTCCACAGAAGTATCAGGTTTTGGCTCACTAACACCAAAAGGTGCAATGCTGTCAGCCTGAGAAGGCAGAATGGACTTCCAGAAGAGCTGAGAACTGTACCTGCTTAACCCTCTCCATCTTCAACTTCTTTGCTGCAGAGTATACATCTTTCACCAGCTCTTTATCAGCTTTTAACCTATTAAAGACAGAAATTTACCTCTATTATTCTGATTTTTCAAATCAAAGTCTACCCTCTCTCTTATTACTGTGAGAACTACTTACTGAGCAGTATAGGCATAATTCAACAGAACTTCAACAGCTTCTGGGTTGAGATCATCGAATTTCACATGGGAAACCCCATGACAGTCACTGTCAGTGTTGAAGATTTCAAACAGGTAGGGACTGCAGCATGCCAGCACGGCTCGGTGCGCCAGCATCTCGTGTCCACACACCTTTATGTCAAACACAAACAAGAAGCCCACGTGCTGGTGAGGATTTTTTGTAATTACCTTTGTATTTTCACAGTATGAAGGCCTACTCAAGTGAGTGCCACAGTTCAAACTGATTTTTCAAATCAAGTCTCCAGCTGAAAGTCAGCATCACTTCTCTCAAAGTGCACCCCATTTGGTTTTTTTCAGTATGCATTTTTCAGAAAAACGGGCTTCTAAAATCTCACCTCTGCCAGTCAGTGAGGCAACAGCTTCACGTGGTTTAAGCCCCACACCCCCAGGCAGCCCAGCGGGGCAGGGCACAGGTACCTGCAGGCGGACGTCGCAGAACTGACCGCTCTTCCGTAAGGCGTTGAGTTTGGCAACAGACGACTCGATGAAGTTCTCATCCTCAAACATCAAATATCCGTTGGGAATCATTTTGGGGTTGGTCTGGCTGCACATGCAATGGGTAAAGGTTACACACACAGCATTTTGCTTCAGCACAGCAGTACTAGCAACACGCTGTTTGCAAACAAACACACGGGGGGAATTAATGGATTAATGATTTTCAGGGACTGAGGCTACAACTTTTAGTGCATCCACATCACTTCAGCAGGTACTGGGTTCAAAACCACAGGCTGAACCTTGTCAGCTCTGTGGCAGCACGCTGGGAGCCACTGGATTACACGGATTCCCCTCTCTAAAGATCTTTTTTGGTAGATTCATCCCCAGCTATCATTATTCATCACCACTTGCTGCTCCCCATCACCCTGGTCCAGCTGCATTTTTTGGAGACACAAAACCCAGCTACACTGAAAAATAAGAACTGAGAATTTAGAGTAGCTAGTAAAATAGAATAGATAAAGAAACATTTTCTGTTTAATTTTATGAGTAATGACTCACTATTTTAGAGCAGCTGGGAGTCATGAAAGAACATTACGACCAACAAAACAGACAGAATTTAATAAATTCTGAACAACAATCCTGTATTTTAAGTCATCTCAAAGCTAGAACAACTTCCTCTGAAGACTTCAGCCATATATAAACATACCACCTCAGGGAAATCAGTCCAAGACTGGAAAAATAACTTCCAGAAACTTTACTTTTTAATCTGGAAGCTACTTTCTAGCTCCTTTAATTGATTCTTATTCAGTTAACCACTTTCCAAATAGGAAGCTAATTAAGAATACTAAACTACTACCCTGAGGTGACCTAATGAATTTGAAATAGTAATATTAAAAAAAAAATCATATTTTTAAGTTTGAGCTGCTAACATACACAGAAGTACAGTTACCTTAAAAATCTTAGAGGAAAGCATATGTGGAATTCTATTAATGTTACCAGCAACAATTTGTATTTCCACCTCAAGTTTAAGAAGATTCTGAAGATTACACTAAATAAGAAAACTCCAAATCAGAAAAAGTGGATTGCAAAAATCAGTCATGAAAATAGCAAGGCTCCTACAAAATACTTCTAGTTATAATCCATCTATTTTAAATTCACCTACTACTGCGAGTATTCAACCCTAAACTGGCAACAATAATCTTACTTACAAATATCCATTTGTTGTGTTTTATCAAAGAAAGGACACCAAGATTTTAAATTTACATAATTTCAGCAGAACTATTAACTGCTGTATACACAATTAATGGTACAACTCACCAAGCAAATATATGACTGTAAATTTAAAATAGCCCAATGGTATCACTGTGTTAGAACAGAGCACTTGAGTTTCGGGATCTCCTGACAGGGAAGATGTTTGTGGAAATGCAAAAGCAGACGTGTGTTTGCAGCTGCAATATGGATTCCAAAACTATCAGGCTTGAAGATGATGTAATAAAGTCCTTATGAGCTATAGACATGAATTTCTTCTGTGATAATCATGCATCATAACCTGCAATGAAGGAGAAGGTATCAAATGAGGACAACAGATAGTGCTGCCACATATTTCACATAAAACTTGATTCATGTTCCTGACCCAAACAAACAAGTTTTTCTTCACAAACAAGTTTTTTTCCCAAAAAGCAAATAGCCTGAAAAATTCCATATTGACACCAATATGCCCTCATGCCTAATAAGAGATCAACCACATCATTGTTATACCCCCGGAGACAAGAAAAGGGCTAAATTAGTGCTTAGAGAAAAAGTCAGAAGAGCTGAATCCCATTTTCAGCCAATCCCTTACCAACTCTGCCCTTCAGCACGTCCTGTGATCATTATTGCTTGCACAAGTAGGTAACTCACACGTAACGCAACAAACATTATTCCATTTTCTAAAAGCACACAATCCACAAGCCTCCTACCTCTGGCTCTTCTTGTGCTCATCTACTTATAGCCTTCTTCTACCGAATGCCTAAAATTGTCTGAAGATGGATTAAGGACATGTCTGAAATGACTGGGCATGTCTCCAGTCTCCGTTACTTCCAGAAAGATTTATAAAGTCAGGAATCACTGTCTGTGTGACAGCTTTCCCTGGTAAAACGTCTCTCTGCCACTCTGGGAGCAGAATCTGTTGGGTTCTGGTTGAGCTCTGTGCTGGCAGTGCAGACCAGGGTGGCTTTGCTGGGAATCTACATGCTGGTAGGCTCTTTATGCAGGGATTTTTTGGGGAGGGGAGGGGAGAAGAGGAGGAGGAGCAGCAGCAACAGGGAGGGAACAGGCAACAAACACTCACTCTGGAACTTTCCATGACCCTGGTGCCACCTCAGGAAGACATCAATCACTTTAGTTCCAACACTATATCTGCGTCTACAGAATAAATGCCACATTGGGAACCGGGTTTCCTAAAAATAGGTGCAGCTCGTTTCTCCTTGTCAAAAACTAAAAGTGCCCTCCATTGCAGGGAAGAGAACCTTGTGACCCTGGTGCGCGGCCAGCGCTCAGGCCGGGGGTGACTTTGGCAGGAGCAGTACCCGCCCGGTGCCCGGGCGGCCTGGCAGCTCCAGCAGGAGGCTGATTCTCGGGAGCAGCAGGGGGCATTATCCCACCACGTACCAGCTCCACGCGACACTGCCCCCACCCCCACAGCCGGGCACGCCGAATATTCCAGCCGGCAGAGCCAGCACTCGCTCAGCTTGGCTGCTGGAGCAGGCACGGCCACCAGAAGGGAGAAGCGAACACCTGCTCCCGAGCACAGCAGCGTCCGCCGGGAACGCAGCACCCCGGGACACAGCTTCCTTCAACACACTGCAATGCCAGTTTGCTTTGCTGGGAAAAGAAATCTCACACAATAAAGGTATACTCTTTTTGTAATCCTACAGGCAAGTTATGAAGCTGACACCAGGCTCTATTTAACAAATATTCAGCAGTCATCGCTTCCCCCGTTGGTACAACTGGCATAATCAATGCAATTTTTAAAGCATGCAAGCTTCTCAAAAACAGAACCCAACAGCCCGATGTCCACACTTTCCCCAAAGACTCACCACAACCAAAACATTTCGAGTCACAGAACAGCTAGTCAAACAATTCCAACTAAATCCCACAATCAGCCTCGCTCAGTTTACATCTCTGGGCATGTTTTGTCACATTCTGCTGTAACACATCAGTTTTACTTCCAGTGTTCTAACTCTGCCACACGTACTTGCTTGGGACCTTGAAGACCTAAGAAGGTCATCCAAAATAGTTCTGGATTGAAATGGAAGATTTGTCTTTTAAAGTCCTCCTTTGTGCAAGACACCAATCCCATGTAGATGCATTTATGCCCCAATGGTATTGTCCAATCTCAATATCTAGGAATTTGAAAATCTTAATTACTGCCACAGAGTTTCAACGTGGTTGTGTGTGTCACGGCTAATATCATTACTCAAAACTGCATTAAATAGCACAAGCAGATTCACAACTTTCCATATTTTGGTTTGGAGTACTACTGCTAGAACACAACCCAAACTATCAGCCAAAATTCACTGCAAAGTCAAGAACGCTGCCTATTCTGCATTGAAGGTTATAAACAGGTATTGCAAACAAACTTGTTCCTTTAAATTATTTTTAAAAATCAGAATCACTTTGTCATTACCTTCCCCCCTCTTCCTTATATTCCCTTTTAGCTCAGCACATCAA
Organism: Dryoscopus gambensis; assembly: GCA_013389985.1. Classification (NCBI taxonomy): domain Eukaryota; kingdom Metazoa; phylum Chordata; class Aves; order Passeriformes; family Malaconotidae; genus Dryoscopus; species Dryoscopus gambensis. Next base: position 90,609 of record WEIT01011363.1, read on the forward strand.
GAACTCTGTGGCTTTTTTAATAATTATCCAGGATTTTGATTTTTTTAAGCCAAGTGAGACATTCCCAGATGACTGTCAGCCAGGTAAAGCCTGGTGCCTCCAACATGATGACTGTTCAAGCTCCATCCAAATGCACTTCTTTAAACACATTAAAGCTACAGAATTATCACCTCAGAATAGGAACAACACATTCCATTGGAGAAAACTCCTACTTGAGAGAAGCTATTCCCTGCACTTACTTTTTAAATGACATTAAAAAAAAAAGGTAATCCATAAACTCTGGATTTCTGTCGTAGTTTTAACAGTAAGGACTGGTACTGGTGTTGGGGCTGGAGACCCCCCTTGGATCAAGAGCCAATCACGATGGGCTCAGGCAGGCCTGAAGCCACGGAACATCCACATGGTGGGTTCCAGCACCCCAGCTGCTCCCAGGCACAGGAATGCCAGGACCCAAACGTCTGTCCAGCTGCTTGATTTTAAACACAACCTTGTTGTAGTAACTGTGTTTCCTGAACACCTCATGCTGTGCCCAGACAGATTTTCCTCTGCCATCTATGTGTACCACCGGACCATGAGTGAGTCACAGCTCATAATGCACTCAGAGATAAACTGGCTGCACATCCTGACTTCCAGAAGGGAGACCCCCTCCTTTTAAACTTTTCTATTTCACTGTATGCTCATTTAAAGGCACATTTAAGAAGACGCACTTAAATAGCAATGATACTGAGACACAGGGATCCTCAGCGCTGCCCTAGGCCTCTCCCCCGCAGAGCCTCTCGCAGGAGCTGTGGGCTCAGGTGACCACCAAGACAACAGCCCCAGAGACAGAAGTCACCCTGCCCATGACCTAACAACACAGGGACCATCTATTTTGCCTCTCATCTTTAATACAACCCATTTTCCATGCGCAGTATTTGCTCTGTGCCAATTCTGCACAAACCTTTTAGTCAAATTAAGGCATTACTTCTTCAACTCACAGGTAAAGCACTACTTTGGGGGAGATACTTGTTAATCTTTTGATTTAAAGTCAATACTTGCTGATATAATGACAGACACTTGACTGACACTTGTGAAACAAAAATGGAACTTAACACCCAGTCCGTGTTTTCTGGCTTGTGACAACTCAGCTCAGAAGAAATGTAGGTCACACCTACGACTGCTCACAGTCCATTACCTATATCAGAAGATAAAACCAAATGTCCTCAAAACCTTTTTTTCATATGTTAGCATTTATTTATGGTAAAAACACATCATCTTTTCATGTCTAAGTCTGCATTTGGGCAAAACGCCACAGATCAAGACATTTATCGACATACTTTACACCACTAAATAGGCTCAACACCTTTGTACCAGTAATCTAAAGTAAGACTCCGAATTTACAACAATTTTGTTTTGCTTATTCACTTTTCAGTTGCTTTCAGCTAAAGATTTAGTCTCACTGATAACTATGACTTGTAGACAAAATTGTTCTATTCCACTGCACATCAACCTCAGTCGTGCTCCCATGCCAACAATGAGGAGAGAGGGAGGGAAGAGGGAATATTTGCTATCACTGGTTAGGAACTAAAAGGGGAAGGACAGAGTACTGTGGACATTTTCCAAAATCTCTTACAAGCAGCCCCGGAAGATGCAATGCTTGGACTGTCCTCTACAGAGAGCAAGCCTAAAGAGCTCCTCCAAACACATTTATGCATGCAGACTTTAAAAATTTATAAGCAGCAGGCTTCATGCTTGAATGTTACTGCTGTTCCAGTGACAACCCTCAGCTGTAACACCTCAGCTGCCCATTCAGCACTGGCTTCCAGGACTGGCTTCCCACACTTCTGAGCCCTAGCTCTGGTCATTAGTTCCCTTTTCACACTGGTTCTGCCTTTCCTCTCCTTTCCCACGTTATTCTTTTGCTGTTGCTGTCACAGTCTTTATTTACATCTCTTTTTCAACCTTCTGCCTCACATTCACTCTAATAAAATCTGAGTTCTTTCCTCCCCCTTCCCCACCGCCTGGGTTTATTTTTTCTCCTAACGCACACTTTCCCCAGTTCTCCAAACATCTGTCACACAACCAAAACAGTGATTTTTGTTTGTATGTCCTCCTTGTCTCCCACCCCCAATCTGGGCAGTTTTTGCCCTTCTTACCATCCTTAAGAATTCAAGCTGAGGAAGATAAAATTAGACCTAATTACAGCAGCTAACACACAGCTTCCTAACTGTAAAGTATTCCCTGACTGTTGCATCCTGTGCTCCAAGAGTCTGGCTTGTGGCTACAAAATCCGCTTTCTAAAATTACACCAATCTCACCATCAAAGCACCACATCCTGCTTGCTTCGTTATTTTCTAGCTCGCTGACAGAAGAGAACAAATGTGGTGTCTACACACTCATCACAGCAAACAACAATAAAGAAGTCCTCCCTTCACAAACCACACAAATAAGGAGTGACATGAGACTGTATTTCCATTAGTCTATCACCATTCATCACCTTAGGAAATAACTCGGACGCTTCACCTCTCACTGTCAATAGTTTTCTACCCTGCATGAAACTATAACCAATTCAGGTTTTATTGTCTGTGGGAGTGCTGGGTGAAAGAACAGCAAAAGTGCCAATGCAAAGCATTTTCTACCTTGAAGCCTCTGAAAAATTCTAAAAAGGTCTGGAAATGGGTGCATGCAAGCACAAAATACTATACACCTCCCCAACCATCCCCCAAAAAACCCTAAAAAACCAAAACCAAACCGCTCTGGTCATTCACCCTCCTCAGCTTTCCCCAGAAGCACTAATGTGGGCTGACAGTCACTGGTTTTGCTTTATTATCTCTCACTTCCTAGAACTGGCATAGATGACAGGGAGGGTCATGACATTGGCAACCAGTCGTCAGCACACGTTGCTCATACCGGAGCGGCTACTTCCTTCAAAGTCCAGGATTCCCGCGATTCTTCGCGTCCCCCCCTCCCCCCCGGTAAGGGTTTAGGAAGGTGCCACTCCGCGGCTGCAGCGTGGCGCTGGGAGAGCCAGCGCCTGACCTTGGCACTGCACCCGAACGCGTGGGGAACCCGGCACTTCTCGGCCGGGGG
>WEIT01011363.1:94217-110599 GCA_013389985.1 Dryoscopus gambensis
CAGGGCCGGCGGGAAGAGGCGCCGTGCCCGTGGGGGCTGAGGCGGAGGAGGCGGCGGTGGGGGCGGAACCGCCGTGCTCGTTTATGCCGGTACTGGCTGCCGCCGAAAGCGTTGCTCGCAGGGCTCTGCCACGAGCACAACTGGTTCAGTAACCTTTGTTTTTCAAACCTGGCGCTGCCTGTTATCACCCACGACACCCCCACAGCCATGCGACCCGCGCTGCCGTGACACTCCCTCAGTCGTGACTCTCCATTAGCCATGTCAGCACCTCAGCTACAGCTCTCCCTCGGTCATTACTCCCCTCAGCCACTACTCTCCCTCAGCCGTTTCACCTCCTCAGCCATTATTCCCCCTCTGCCATGGCTTCCCCTCAGCCATGACTCCCCCTCAACTGTAACACCCCCTCAGCCATGTTACCCCTTCAGCCACAGCACTCCCTCAGCTATGACTCCTCATCAGTCTGGGCTGTAGTTCAAAACATCATATCTGTTTGACCAAAAAATACCGTGTTTGATACTGGGAACTCTCGCTGGGAGCTTGCCCTCTGTGTGAGGCCATGCCAGCTCCATCCCACTTCACTCCATCACCCTGGAATTCCTCTGGGAACTTCATTTTCCCAGCTGGATGAGAAATATACCCCCACACTTTTCAGGATAAATTCTGTCTTTCCAGGGAAATTAATTTTTAAACATCTCTGCTGATAAACAAGGGGTATTTGAAGCCCTCTCTGTTTGTTATGTGTTTGCATGCAAGCTCCCATTCATGGCTGGGCCTGAGAGCTGCTGCAAGATCATCATAAATAATCCATGGGCCGGGTGAAGTCTGAGGATCCATGTTTGCTTCCTGATTTAAAGTGCCAAGGTCACCTGGAAGGCAGTGTGCACTTCCCTGTGCAATTTCCCTGAGTGCTTCTTCCGGATTTAGAGGCTGCCTTGGTCAGGAAATAGGAAACTTGTAGATTACATTAGATACAGCTTCAGTGTCTCAGCTGTGCAATGTATGTGATATTTCGTCATATATTTACCCATTTCTCCAACACTCTTCAAGAATCTCAGTGGAGAAGCATGTTTCAAAACACTGGAGTTGGGCCATTCTGAGGTTTCATGCAGAAAGTGCTTTAAAATACTGAAAATAATGATCTTGTCTTATCAGAAGCAGGCAGAGGCACTAAGCTATAGGTATATTCCTCACCTGCATATATATTTCAGCTGCGGAGCCCTCTCCAGCTTCTCACCTTACCTGCAGCAAACAGGACAATCCCAACTTCCCACCTCTCTGAGACATTCCCACTGCCTTTTTTCAGTTTTTAAATCACCAGCCACACCTCAGGGCTGCCTTCCCACTCTCTGCTTTCTTTTTGAATGAAGCTTCTTATCAGGGCTGTGCTAATCAAAGGCAAAGCTGGGAGGGAGAGGGAGGTAAAGGAATGATGATCAAATAGAACGGTGCTGGTATGTTCCTTAATTAAGTAAATCTCGGGATCACACAAGCTGCTGTTCCAGTTTTCTTAAGGATGGAGATGCCTTTATGAATCACCATCAATTTTCATTGTCAGCCACCACATGTGATGTCAGAGAGCAGGAGCAGCAGCTTCCCCCCAGCACAGTTAGCAGATGAGTGTTCCCAGTTCTTTTCATATAGATCCCTGTGGCAGGGAAACACTTTTGGGATTTTGCAGAGCAGGGCTAGGCCAGGAGCTCAGCTCTCCTTTGGGCCAATTGCATTCTGATCATCCAAACTCACTCCCACTGAAAAAAAAGGTTTTTTTTCCTCTGCTCCTTGCTTTGCAATCAACATGAAATTATTTTAAATCATTAAAACACCCTACTCTGGATGAGGTCCTATGATGATGGAAGGTACTTCTATGACATGCGAATACCTTCATTTCCAATGGCTTGAAACTTTGCAACCCTTCCCAATGAAACTTGTGCTAAATCTTAATTGATTTCTAAAGAAGAACACATTATGGAAAGGGACCAGTGGACTGAGTTGATACCAAGCGATTGAGTTACTGGGAGCTGAACCAGAGGAATTAATTGTTGAGCTTGTGGAGGCTCTGGATGTTCTGCATACCTGTTGTCCCCCTCCATGGAAAATACAGTCTAATGCATGGAAAGCCCTCTTGCTTGTCATCCAAAGGGAGTGTTCCCCCTAAGTCAGGTGTTTGTAGGTGTCCCTGACGTGGCTCTTCTGCTGGTCTCCACCACGTCTCATCCAAAGATCTGATGTCTCTGGGTATTGCAAGGCTTAATATTATAACATCAAACTCTGCTTCCTACAGAGCTTTGTCATGAAAACCACTTGAGAGGGGAAAATACTGTATTTGGTTTGAGCAAAATATGTAGCTTGGATTGCTGCTCTAAAAATGGAGGAAGTATAGAAAAAATACGTTACTCCTAGAAGTGAGAATAAGGCCTTTTTTTTTTCCTCATAAGCTGCTCTACAAAATGTCTTTAAATCCAGAGTCACGTAGTGTTTCTCTGTGGACACAGACTAGCACAGCTCAGTGCAGTGCAGCACCACCAGCCAGGGAATCCAGTCCCTGCTCTCGTTTTAAATAGAAAATTGTTTTTATGAATGAGCAAATTGTTTTGTAGAACCAAATACAATTTCGTTCAATATCCTTTCTCATATATATACTTAAAATATATATAGAGAGATATGTATTGCTATTGAAGTTTACTCGTGTTCTGTGTAATTATGACTTACACCAATCTACTTGCTCCGTAATTTTTCCTTGCTGCACTTTGGAAGAGTTTTTGATAATTCATTCTGGTTGCAGAAGTACTTGTGTAGAACATGTTTTGTCAGTGCCTTGGCTCTCCGAGTCCTTAGCAGTGACATTTTACTGGTGTTTGGGCTGGGTTGGGATTAAGGGTCCACACTGGACTCTTCCCTGTAAATTCTGGCACGTCGTTTGCCATCTGGCTGGCTCCTAAGAGCTACTCTGAGCGGGGCAGTTCATCTCCTTCCCCGCGGCAAAACAATGATAGTCTTGGATAAATTCTTTACATAGGAGCAAAGAATGTAGGAAATTTATAAACACTATGAAGGAGTATTAAAAGACACAGGTTTAATAGCCATGACCTTAGGTGTTAATGGCAGGTTCTCTATCAAATCTCTGTTCATCTTTCTTGAACAATATAAACAACTTCCCTGCTTCATTTGAGGAGACACCATTTTTCCACCACAGTCACCTTCCTTGATTTGTGTTGGACAGAAAGCCAGAGACTGTCTGCCATACCAAGGCTATAAATTATGTCTTGTCTCATTTCCATGAAGCAAGCTTAATTAAGTCTCCTTAATTAATTCCATTGGATGAAGTCCATAGGAAACATTCAGAGGATTCTGATAGAGCCACTAGGTAATGTCTTAAAAAACCCCTTCTTCTGACTACCTGTCCTTGAGGGATCAATCTTTCCATCTCAAAGACACAGCTTTTGGGATGAAGCCTCATGTGAGCTCCCAGCTGCAGATATATCTTCCACAGAGAAAATAGCTACAATTTTAGGAAAATTACAGCTTTTATAACTCTTTCAAGAGAATTCTCCCCAGGCAACTGTTAGCAGATCCATTCTGGGCATGGAGATACTACCTTTATTTATATTAAAAATTATTTTTCCTTGGCCTGGGACAGTATTTAACCCAGCTGTAACATCAGTTCAGAAGCATGGATGTGTTCGCACAGGAGGACCTGTCCTGTCATCATTCTTGGAGCAAACAAATGCAAAGTTGATATTCAGATCTGTTTCCAGACATTTGTGGTGGCACATTTGTGAATGCCTCATCCCTGGAAGTGTCCAAGGTCAGGTTGGATGGGGCTTGGAGCAGCCTGGGATCATGGAAGGTGTCCCTGCCCATGGCAGGGGTGGAACAAGATGAGGTTTAAGGTCACTTCCAACACAAACTGTTCTGGGATTCTATGATTTTAAGGAGACTGGACTAAAGTCTGATCCTTTTGACTTTGCATGCACACTCAAGAGCTTCTGATCAGGAATAAGCCTTTAAAAAAATCTCTAGTTTGTGGATTTCCTATAGAACTTGAAATTTTGTTATTGGTTCCTTAGGACTGGAAGCCTAGTTAAAATTAAAAGCTTTTCAGCTATGTTAATTTATGGTTGCTGGGTGGTGATATTTGCAAATATATTCTGGTCGTTCATTACAAAAACGCTGACTCGTTCCATACACCTGTACATCTTTCTTGCTTCCATAAGGACAATAGTTTCTTTGGCTGAAACATCCTGTTCAGACGGTTACAATAAAACACTTTGCACTTGAATTGTTTGCCTCCCTGACCCCTCAGCTTTCTGCCAGCTTCTGACTGTGCACGCAAGTAAGAGCTTTGTACTATTTGTCCTTGGGGCTGCATTCACTAAGTGTTTGCTGGCTGTACTGGAGCCTGGTAGCTCCCAGTTTGCTTTTCCTTCTTTTCAGTTTTCTCCCTCTGAAGCTGCATCATTACTTTCGCTCATGGTCCTAGTGAAAAATCAGAATGTTAATTAAGAATGGTAAGTGGGAAATCTCTGGAAAACAAAAGAACAGAGATCTGATTGCCTCTATCCTGAAGAAGAGCTGTGTTGGGTCATGCCAGAGAACTAAAGAGAGATGTGTAAATCCCAGCCTCTCATGATGAAGCATCGAGGACTGCTGTTAGGCCACCACAGCTGGAAGAGTCTGCTCCTTGCCAATGATGTGTTCTTCAGCCTCCTGCATCCCTGCTGTGGTTATTAAGGGATGGCTGTAATTAGGAACACCAGAACACAGCGTCGGCAGCAGGCCCAGGGCACCAACAGCCTGCGGGGTCAGGTCTGCTCCCACACATCCCGTGGCTGTGAGGGATACACTGCCTGTCCTCCCTGCTGCCAGACAGGTGAGCTTTTAAAAGAACATAAAGGGTGGGTGACCTGGTAGGGATTTAGCTGCTCTGCTGGGAAAATAAAAGAGAATGAAACATCCTGTTCTATCATCAGCTCAGAAAGTGTTCTGGAAAATGACTGAAGATTTCTACTGAGAAGTCCATAGCTCCTGTGGCAGAGCTTTTTTCTCAAGCAAAACTCTTATTTCAGCTTTTACAGAAGAACCCAGCATCCTTCAATTTTGCTTTTTTAATTAATACTAACATCATAAGCTATGAGGACAAAATTATTTAAGAGTTGGACTGTGCATTTGTAATGTCTGCACAAGCAGAAGAATAGATTTCTGATGTCACTTTAACTCTGCTTTTATGTTCCAGCCATAGTAATACTATGAGTAATTTAACTTTAAAAAGAGAAGAAAAATGTAGAAGAACTTTTATGTCCCATGAAAGGAAAGCTGTTCCCACAGTATATCCCTGCTAGCACGAAGGCAGAAGGTTAATGAGAACCCCGCCTTGAGGGTTGGTTTTCCGATGGGCACAGGAACAAGCCAAAGATGAACTGTGCTGTTTCTTGATCACGAGCAATGAATTAATCTTCAACCAGATAATTTATTCCAAAGAACACAGAAATTTATTGTAGCTGTATTCTCACTCTGTATTATGCTCCAGCTTGACAGTGTCTAAGAAAATAACCTTCTGATACATGGATCTTCTTTGATTTCACCAGTGCCAGGAGGACATTCAGCACTGGGGGGGGGTTATGTTTAACATTTGGGACAGGTGTCTTTTATTGGTGTGATTTGTTTCCAAAAGCACTGGTGAGTGCCATACCCAGCCTGTCATGGGTTGTAGGTTTTGAGAGGGCTGAGGAAAGCTTCCATGGAAATGAGATCTTTGAACTGAAGGTAGAGTTTGTGTTGAAATTATTTCTTTCACATAACTCACAATACGTTGCATTTCTGTAGCACTTTCTGTTTGAAGATCTCAGAGCTATATGTAAATTAATTCTGCAGCATAGAAATGCATAGGAGAAGATAACTATTTCATATTTATGTTTCACTTTTCAGTGGTGTTTGTTTCCACAGCTGAGTGGACTGCATGGAGAGAGCTGTCTGACCTGACCGACTTCACCGAAGTACAAGGACTGACATTGCTGACAGAAATGAAGTTTTCCAGCTCTTGAATCTGGAGAGAGTATGGTGAAAGGAAGATCAGGGCAGTCTGCACTCATCAGAATTAATAATGCTGCAAGTGCAGCATATGGCGAATGTCGGATGTGTGGGATGATCCATGATACCTGGGAGGGAGTAAAGAGAGGGAGCTGCAGCAGAAAGCACATAATGGGAATGCTATTTAAAGGCAGGTTAGAGAAATACCTGTGATTTTTAGCTGAACTGCTTCAACCCAAGTGCTCCCTCACGAGATCTGTGTGGGGGCTGGATCTTCAGTGCCCACCTCTTCCCCATGGTGCAGGGAGGTTGCTGCCTGTGCCTGCTCTCCTTGGAGCCTGGAAGAGGCTAGGGCTCACCAGAAGGGATATGGGGGACAGGGGTTGTGTAAGGAATGCGAGAAGGACTTTATTTTATTCCCTATTGCAGTAGGATTCGCTTTAATGGTTGGGTAAAAGGAGAGCCGGGGCAGCTGAGGCCGCTCTGTGTGCATGCTGCCTTTGAAACCAGAGCACGTCACTGCTTCCAGCTCCTGTTTCATATTCTGCTGGGAGCTTCTGGTTGCAATGCTAATTCGAGCAAATCTCTGACAATTTAAGTGGGAGAGGTTCATGTATAATATCTGTAGTATGACCTATTTATACTAAGAAAATCATCATCATTAAAATAAAAGGACATGAGTAACTGAAGGTTTCTCCTTAACAAGAATATTCATTTTAAATACAAGTAAACAGGAACAAAGTGGTCTTACTTTAGAGCTAGTCAGTGCATATTTTTGTATCATCAGGAATCACTAATTGCACAGAAGCAACCTCAAGTTGCAGCACCTTGCAATGCAGTCACAGAACATCCGCATAACGAAAATGCAGTGCACTTTGAAGACATGCACGAGTGCAAACAGGACAAGCACTGGAAGGGTTATGGAAGGTAGAGCAGCACAGGGGGAAAGTGTAAAGGAACACATTTGGAGTCGGAAATTCTTTCCCTGCAGCACCAGTGTCCCTTCCAGAATCTGAATTACTGCCCAGCCTTGAGAGAGGACAGAAAGGCTGGAGAGATGTAAAATTCCAGCATGATGGCTGCCAGTCGGGATGGACTAGATGCAGCAAGAGTATTTGACACACATGCAATGTCATCTGCTCTCCTGAGGCCTGCAAATTCCCCCATAAGGTCATGCATCTCACTTTCTGGCTCCATCCTTTTAGCACAGAGAGGGAGAAGCACGGCAGGCTGCCTTGTGTTACACTGGAGTATTAATAGTGCTGTTAGCTGCCCAAACGCTGCAGGGAAATGCCCAGTTTATTTCTTTAAGTAGATATTGTATCTGTGCATTTCGTGGTGCCATTCTTACATGTTGTACATACCAGGAGAGTCAGGAGAGGAAGTTAAACAATAAACTCCGTTTTTATTAAGATGAAATACCCTATGTTGACCCTCACATGAAGGACTCAGTTATTTTACTGTCACACATAAAATGAAGAGTGTGTAACATGCTGATATGTAAATGTTTGTGGTGCCAAGACAATTGCTGGTGTGTGATAGCCATGTGTGTTTTGTTCCAGCTTCAAAACTCTGCAGCCATCCGTCCCTACCAGTCAACAGCAAGTTCCTACTCCTGTCAGAGTTAAAAGCATGTTTACCTTTGAGCTTGGTTGGAACAAGAGCTGGCCCTGTGTGGAGCTGTGGGAAATAATTGACTGTAGGAGCATTTACTTCACTCATCTCTGAGCTGATTTGAACAAAATTACTCAGGTAATTGCAGCACATTTTACTTACAGTTTTACAATCTTAATTATCATGGAGGTCTCCAGTATTAGGAATGATATGTATTCAGGGAAAAGAGACAAAGGCATTAGTGGTTTTCTACCAGCTGTGTTCAGATAATACACACAGACCCAAAAATTCACACTGCCACTCCAAAAAATAGAGTATGTATTCAGCTTTTGTCAGTTGTGATAGGTACTAGAGCAAACAAAGCAGATGTTCGTTTTATATCAGTCCACTTTGTATTGCTGAGGCCCAAAGTCCTAAAAAGAAACTGAGAATGCTGTCTTGCTTTTCCCCAAAACTGATAACCTCTCTTCATATCTTGAAGATGAAGAGTGAAAATTCAAGAGATGAAAAATTCATCTCTTGAATTTTTGCCTCTTGTTCACTTATGGGTTGTCTTCTCAATGTCCTTTCTTCAGTAATTTCCATTGCCTGCTTTTATGCCACTTGGCAAACCCCAAGGTGATAAATTACCAACTCTTCAGTAGAGAGAACAATCTCCAGTGTCTTTACCTTGCAGTGCTTTTGTGGGATGCCTTATCTTTCCTTTTGCATATACATGAAGGGGATCTGAATGTGTTTGATGGGAAAGGGGAAATGGCAGAACCATTTATAAACTCCAGTTTAAAATCTGTAAGTGAAACCTGAATCCCTCTTGGTTTTGTGGTGACTTCGTTTATATGAGTGAATCAGGATTATGCCCTGTTGTTATTTGGAATTCTACTACAGTTATTTTTCTTTTAAGTTTTCCCCACTGTAATCTCTGATTCCATCACCAAGATGAATGATTGTAGTCTTGCAGCAGCTTGGAGAGATTTATAGGCCTCATTTTGCAGCTTAAGAAGCTGAGGCTCAAAAGGGCCACATCACTGGGTCAAGTTACAAAGGAAGAATGGAGCAAAACTGTGAGTTAAAGTGGGAGCATCCAAGTCTTGTATTAACACTTTCACCCTAAAGCTGTTCTCTTGTGAAGGAAAGAATGATATGACTCATGCATGTAACATGTCTTTTCTGTATGACCATTTAGAAGAGGACCACCTTATGAATATGGATAACCATACGATCTACTATATGATCTTAGGGAGGAAATGCCCAGAAAGATTATTATCATTTAGATAAAATTAAAAACTTGAGCTTTTTTTTTAAAGCCTCAATAGAAGCTGATGGCCAAAATAACTGGCTGGCTGCAGGTATTGCTCTGCAGGTATCTTCCTATATTTGCTAGCTACCTCTTTGAAAAATTAAATGTTGGGACTGGGAAACTGTATATTTGGAGAAAGAATGGGTAGTGGCATGGTCATAGTGAAAAGTTTGGTGAAGCAAATGAAAGAAGAAAACATTCTCAAGCTTTCCAGGATTTTGAACTTCAGAATTAAAAAGCCAAGCCAAACCTGAGAAAAAAAAATCCAAAACCTGCAGTAACTTCAGAAGGTTGATGAGACAAGCACTTCAACACATACCTCAGTTAGACACAGATTTACAGGGCTCTGCAAATTAGGGTTAAAAGGGAGCAAAGTGGATGTATTCTACTGTCACCTGTAATTCTGTTCATAACAAAGAAAGGAGAGAGCTTTCTCAGGAGGATCTAGATCTGTTTCTATGAAAATAGAAATATGACAGACATTACTACAATATGTTTCTGTAGTTCTGCAAATCCAGCTGAAGCAACAAAGGCTTGGGAAGAGCAACCTCTACAGCCTCACCATGCTTTTTATCACCCCTTGCACCACTGCAGTTATGTGCTGGAAAATACTGTAATGCACAATGAAATCACCTAGGCATCAACTTTCTGAGGATTTTTTCTTGTTTTCACCCTGAATCATTCAGCAGGTTGATTTGCATCGGAATGGGCAGGGGCTGGTGATTCTTGCAGCTACTTTTGCTACTAGAGCCGACAGACAATGGGCTGTGGGGTGGGGTCGCAGTGCTGTGTGCAGTGTGTCCCTGGATGGGGCTGGCTTGGTGTTTAAGACCAAGAGAGCATCACAGAGTGGCTACTTGTAGTTATTTCATTATCAGTAGGGCAAAATAAGTACAAAGCAATGAATCATAGAATCACAGAATGGTTTGGGTTGGAAGGGACCTTAAAGTCCTCTCATTCCACCCCCTGCCGTGGGCAGGGACACCTTCCACCAGACAAGGCTGCTCCGAGCCCTGTCCAACCTGGCCTTGGATGAAGGGGGTGGGTGCGTGGCAAACTTGTTACTCACTAAAATCCCTCAGTAATAAGGCAGAGATGTTGAAACAATTAAGAGGTAGATTTAAAACTTTTAATTGAAGAAAGCATTTCTTTAAATGACCTGTAATCCCAATGTAATTCCTCTGGAATTTATTTCCAGAGGAGGCAATGGAGGGTGATTTGAAATGGGATTACACAATGTTATGGATTCCAGGTACATGAAGAACTACTACAGGGAAGTCAGACATGTATCCTCTCACTCCAGGCATTAGGAGAGACCACAGGAAGTGTTTCATGGGCTTGCCTGAGACAGCATTTTCTGTTCTCAATTGTCTTTGAGATGGACCAGTGCCCTAAGGGCACTATATAAATAGGCCTGGGATTGCTAAATATGTATCCCAGATATTTGGATTTACTTCAGCTTTGAGTAGTAAGTACCCAGTAATCTGTGAACAGACTACTATGAGCATAAACACTCGGATAAAACATTGTCAGGAATATTTAGGAAACAAACAGCCAGGCACAACAATATCCGTTTCAAGTACGTACTGAGGAGGAGTTTACTCTTTCAAGGTCCAGCATTTTTGGTATCAAATAGAATTTGTACCTTAAAGAGACACCCAGCATTCCTGCTCTGGTTTCCTGGGTATTTTCGAGGTGTGGAATGGAGCAGTTTTGTGAGGACTTGCAGAGATCTCTGGAGACTGACTTCCCAGGGGAATGGTACATCTGTACCATGTGGCCCTTTTTTATCTCTTCTGAAGATGCCTGCAGTTAGGCTGGGTGTAACTTGGATTTTGGCAATTTTTTATTGATCAACATATTCCTCATTTTGTTAAGCACTCAAGATACAGCAGTGATTAATGTTGAACCTGTCACCTACAAGTGACCAAATCTATGGCCAACACATCACTCATGACAGCAAATAAAGTATTTGGGGGACAAAGAATCCCCATTTAAAGATATGAGAGGAGACAGCCTGTATGATTTTTAAAATTTGGGCTCAGATTCCTTTCTGGCTCAGTACATTTGCTGCATATTGATTTTCCTGGAGTTATATAAGGCCTAAGCCCAGCCCTTTGTCACCAAAAGCAGCACAGCTGTTTCCAGGACCATGAGTCATGTGTGTGACTTCTCTTTTTAACTTCCCACTGGCTTTTTAAAAATACACTTTCAATCAGTTTTGCTTTTCAACACCAAAGAGAAAAAGCATTAAGTTTTTCTTAGAACTGGAGATTTGGGCAAAACATTAAGTCTTCATATGCTAAGAAGGTTGTGCTGAGAAGTTGTGTTAAACTCTGGTATTGACATGATGTTATTGAATATGGGAGATGTGTATCTGATTATATACATCTAAAATTCATGTTGAAGGTACTAGAATTGTCTTATTTAAGCAGTAGTGAAACAAATTAATGTTAGCAGCAGTGGGAAAATTGAGAAACGCAGGCTACACTCTCACTTTTTTGGAATTGTGTTCATTTATAGTCAATTAAATATTAAGGCCTATGAAAGTGGGTAAGCCAAAAAAATAATAAACACAGGTACAGGGTGCAACTAAAATGCTCATTGAAGTACCTTGTGTAATCCCAGCTGCATCAGCAAAACAACCACTGATGACTAAACCCAGCTTTTCCTCAGCCTCTCTGTGGTGTTTCAGAACTGTAACAACCTGGTCTCCGTGTACTTGCTTTTGAACCTTGTTTTGTTTTGCTCTGACTTCTGTGCCAGGGATCTCTCCTGGGCTGGCTGTGCCTCCAAAGGGAACTCTGTACTCTCCTGAAGTAACATCCTCTTGTTCCTCTGCTGGCTCTCTGTCATGACCCCAAGAAGGAGTGGCTGGGCACGTGTGTGTGGTCCCAGTTGGGATCGCAGCATCTCCCAGCTGCGCCAGGCCTCTGCATTACACACGGAGTGTGGAGAACCCCTGAGAATTGCCCTAAGTCACCTGGCAATCCATACCACACCTGGGGAACTTCAGGAGTTAGTTTCAGTGGTTGAAGTCTGGCCTATTTACCATCAGGCGTATTCAGTGAGGAATTTATGGCACCTCTCCTCAATCCAACTTGCTCTTACGAATTTAAAGAAGCCACTGCAGTGCTTTGGGTGGCTCCCCACATGTGGTTCCAGCACCGGGTACTGGACTTGTCTCAGGAGGAATACTGGGAGTCAGGTAATGTGTATAAAGCACTCTGAAGAGTAAGAGTGCCTCAGTTCAGGAAAAATTCCTTCATGGAAAGGCTGGTCAAGCATTGAAACAGGCTGCCCAGGGAAGTGGTGGAGTCACTGTCCCTGGGAGAGTTCAAAACATGTGTGAATGTGGCGCTTGGGGACACGGGTTAGTGGTGGCCTTGTGCTGGGGGAATGGTTGGACTTGGTGATCTTAGAGGGCTTTTCCAGACTGAAGAACTCTGTGAATCTAAGTTCTGGGTCTGTGTGGGGTGGTGGCTTTACAGCAGTTTAGATTGGATTTGTTGAAGTCACATCTCTGATTAGATGATATACACATTTCATATCCTATTACAGTTGTATGATAAATTTATGAACTCTGTATTTTGCCGTCATCTCCTCTAAGGCGTTTGTTTTATGAGCTGAGAAGCAACAAGCATCCTCGTGGCTGCTGTGTCCAAGATCAAATATAAAAACACAGTGACGGTTAATGAACAAAACCTCCAAACATTTCTAGAGTTTTATGCACCTCACACACTCGCATAAATTTCAACAAAAGAGTTGGTTTTAGTAAAAATAATGGCAGAGGCATGACAATGCAAGAAAGGCTGAGACATGACTTGACAGTTTTTGTATATATTACAAACCTCTCTGCTTTGTTTCAAACCTTTTCACTTTTGTGTTTGAAATCTGGCAAGAAACTCAAAAATCTGATGCAAGCTTTTTAAGATGGATTTTTCTGAGGCGAAAATCAGTGGCCCAGCTTCATACCACCATCACAGTTTAGGTAAAATCATGCATTTAAGAAGGCAGACTCTTAAGTTTTAAGCTGATTTGTACCAGTGCACCCAGAAATACATGCAAGAATACAAATATAATTTCTTTTTATCTCTCTGTGTATATATATATGTGTGTGTGTGTATGTATATGTATATTTACACGTAGATACCCATGTGTCAAAATTCTATCCAAGCCCAAACCAGGACACTGTGAGCTGTACAGAGACATAGATTAGTGCAGAGGTGGGAGGTATATCCAAGTTCCCTCCCTTGTGGATAACCCTTGGAGTAGCCAGAAGCACAAGTCAGGGCAGGTTCAAGCCCTGGCTCTGCCTTTTATAAAGCAATGCTGCTGCTTATCAACTATTTTCTGCCTGGATGAAAGCAGGAACCTTGCAAATCATAAATATGTAGGTCCAGGCAGAGGCCAAGTTAAGTAAAGTATTCTTTACCCTAACTCTGTCCGCTCCTCTTTTTTCATGGTAAAAATTTCCGTGAAAAATTAGAGGGAATGTAGGACGCAGAGCCCTAAAGGAGGGATTTTAAAAGAAATAAAAAGGAAATAATATGATGCACAAGAAGAGTTCAGCCACTAAGGGAAATAAATAAGACCTGCGGAGGAGATAAAAATAATTTAATTCAGTCTTTTAGAGCCACAGTTGATGTATATTTAAAATTTTTCTTTCTTTTCTGCATGGATGAAATTACAAATATGTGTTATTCCTTCCATAAAACTTAATGTGGAATGGAGAGGCCAAGGATATATTTTTCAATATATCTATATTATATATATACATTTATTTCATAATACGTCTCTACAAAGGTATATTTCAATATCTTTATTCACAGGTGTTTTTGTTCATGTCAGTCAGATGTTCTCATGTACTGAAATGTCATAAATGCCCAAGTGTGAGCTTCAAACAGAGCCACAGCCAGCAGCCTGGAGAGCTCTTGCACTTGCTCACTGACATACCATGTGTTGCCTGGCAAACTGCTTAAAGCACAGTTTCCAGAGATCCTTGTATCCCTAGAAATGCAGTTGGCACTCAGACATCACATTTTCAAAGGAAAATCTAATGAAAAGAGATGAGGTGCCTAAATCTCAGGGAAAGTGGGTGCTTAATGTATGAAGGTACTTTTAAAAATCCCATTAGGCATCTAACTGACATCCCAGTCTGTCTGTAGGGTAAATCCCTAGGGACTGATCTCTCTCTATGCATCTTTCTATATTTTTTGAGTGCAATACACATCATCATGGCCCAGTATCTATGTAAAGTAGCATAAATGCTTCCCAAATTATGAACAAGACAGCCAAGCCTCACTATTTGAATATCGTGATCTGGAAATTTTAGGGCAAAGAGGCTGAACTCTGTGCCTTTTCCAACAAAAAAGACTGATGGATAACTTGTGAAAAATAGAGCCCTTTTATAAGTGCCTGAAGCTTTTCCTTTTGTTTAAAGCTTGAATACTTCCAAACACCTGGTATTGAGGAATTAATTGTAAATAAATCAACTCTGAATGCTAAAATTGTGGCTTTCCTTTGAAAATCCCATCAATAGAATCCCAGAATGGTTTGGGTTGGAAGGGATCTTAAAGATCACCTCACCCAACTCCCCTGCCATGGCAGGGACACCTTCCACTGTCCCAGGCTGCTCCAAGCCCCATCCAACCTGGCCTGGGACACTTCCAGGGATCCAGGGGCAGCCACAGCTTCTCTGGGCACCCTGTGCCAGGGCCTGCCCACCCTCACAGCAGAGAATAGGGAATGGATTCATTTGCCGTACAATTCCAGTAACAGGAATGAAAAGAGAAATTGTGTTTTTATTTCCCTTCAGTGTGCCTCAGGGATGATTTCCTGTATGGTTTGATCACAGGTAACCTACACAGGATAAGATCAGTGATGAGAAGTGCCCAGACATCCTAATTCCCAAAGTGGGAGGAACTCAGCAGAGCTGGCCTTGCAGCAACCCATGAGTTGGAGGATGAGATAACATAACAGATTCCTCAGATTTTCCTGATGCTCTCTGACTCTGCCCATTCCCTGGCAGGTTCATATGTCAGATTACCTTTGCACAGCCTTGTTCATGCAAAGTAAACACAACCAGGTTGGCTCCTCCAGCTACAGCAAGAACAGGAAAAGGGAAACAGCAAAGGTGCCTGGCAAATGGACAAGAACAAAACGGGAAATTTTGCAGAGAAACTTTTGGAAATTGCTGAATCTTAAGGAGCTGGGTGACAATCTTCATGTAAAACAACAGGGAATGGAAAACATATGGAATTCTTAATATAATTACAATGCTTTTTAACTTCCGCTAAGAACAGAGTGACACAGTCATATGTTTAAGGCATTTCTTCTGTAGAATTTCCAACCTTGTGACCATCCTGCTCTGGCCCTGAGGGCTGCTCTTGTACAAACCTATGTTGTCATAGTCACTAATCTTTGGAGGGCTTTGAGCAAGGAAATGATCTGTAAGCTGGAGGCATGTCTGCAGAAAGCAGTCTGTGGGCATGATGCCATCAGAAGCAATAAGCAATACAAAAACACATCTATATTTGCTGTTTATCTTCCTGGTTTGAACTCACGATATCAAATGTTGTAAAAGCCTTGACGAATTTGTGCTGTTATTTTTAAGCAAGTTGTCAGAGACTGAAATATTACAGTTCATGACTTAAAACATTTTCATGGAGGACTTATAGCAAAACTGTATTACAAAAGCTGCTGAGAAGACTACCGAACCCTGAATAGGGAACCCTGAATAGGGAACCCTGAATAGGCCTTCGGAGTGAGGCCCTACACACCGCTCCCTGATGAAGAGAAGATAAAGTGACTCAGGTCTGGGCTGGGGGAGAAGAATACATTCAGAAGGATCAAGCTGAGCACCTTCGGAGTGGAGGCCACAGCCCCAGGGCTATCAGCTGCCAGGCTCGAACAGACCCTCGCACCAAAGGGTAGCGGGAGAGAGGCTTTGAGTGTGTGTTGGAAAAGCCTCTGGTGAGAGGTGCAGTGACCGCCCATCCTCCACTGTGCAGAGGAGCCCAGCTGAGGGGCCCTTCACCCGGGGAGAAGCTGCACCCACATGTAGGACAGGGGGTGACACGGCCCATCAAAGGCTCCCCAGCCCAAGGGGTCCCCAGACCCTGCACCAGAGATGATGCAACAAATCCTCAGTGTTGCAAGGGACAGGGTCAAACTGGTCCCCTGCAAGGGAGGCACGTGGGCGTTCCCACCTGCCCAAAGCGTGTATTAATCCATGGGATTCTGTACTCTTCAGCGTGTGGCCGTGTGGTGTGGCATGGCAGCAGTGGGGTGTTATAAATGCATATTGCATTGTTGGCTTTTCACAAGCATTAAGATGAATATTATATAGTGTGAGAAATACTTTTGCTGTGTGGATGTAGTTTCCTTTCTTTTAACAAGAGTTCAGCAAGTATGTTTCAACTACCTGAACGAGTAAGATAAC